>OVAU01002444.1:0-12521 GCA_900406315.1 Biscutella laevigata subsp. laevigata
CTAACACATCAATTAATACATGTGTGACCCCAAAATAGATCTTACACATTTTTCTCAATGAAAATATAAAGGTTTAAATAATGTTTCGAAAACATGAAGAAAGATCTATAACAAATTTATTTCTACATAAATTATATGACTTGTAGTATAACAGGTTGTGATTGAACGTTTTTCTCATGGATTTCCTACTAATTTATCAAACAATAACATTTTTTTTATTGATATTTCACAACTCATGATAATGATTATATTTTTCCACCGATTTCTTTCGAGATATTTCTCTTACAATTTTCTCATGATTTATCTACGAAATTTTCTCACTATATATCTTTTTATCGTATGAATATCGTCGAAATCTTTCTTCTATTTTTTGTACACTTTTGTGTCTTGAGAATATCATCGAAATTTTCAATATGATTTTTCATTTCTTTTGTCGTCGAAATTTTCTTTCTGATTTTCTTACCACATTTTATTATGGACATGGTGTCATAATTTTCCTTTTGAATTTTCATCATTTTTCTGGTCGAAAATTACTCTCGAATTTTCCACAATCGACAAAAACTGTAGGTATTTCGTGGAAACAAGAAATATTTTCTTACGGATTTTGTCCGAAAAACTTGATTGGAAAATGCATATGTTTTCTTGTAGCTAACGGTCATATTGTGTTACTACCATTCTAATTCGACCGATTATGAGATCATCTCCAAAAATGAACTCTATCTCGAAGTTTCTAAAATTTTATATTTGAAGTTTTGGGGAGTTTTTCTCCAAAAGCAAAACTTGAAACAAAACTTCAAAAGTATGTATATTTTATAATATGGTCCTTATATTTTATCATAGTTAATTTAAATTCATAATTTTTTTATAAATAACTAGCGTTAAAACATTACAATAATACTAATTAATAAAATGTAACACTAAAATATCAAATTTTACATTGAAATACATAATTAAATATTAAATTACAAAAAATCATATTATTCCATAAGTTTATAAAAACAAAATTATATTTAAAACACAAATCTACCATATTATACCACTATATTTTGAAGTTTTTACTTAATTTTATGTGTTACTTATATCTATAAAAACAAATTTGAAATATTTATGAGATTTAAAGTTTTAAGAATTAAAAATGATAAATACAAAATATTTGAGAATAATAAATGCGATGTGAAATTATAAGGACCTAAGTACAAGTAAAAAGATGAAACTCTATATTTGAAGTTTTGAGAAGTGAAACTCTATATTTGAAATTTCTCTACTCAAAACTCGATATTTGAAGTTTAAGAATTTTTTTTTTTAGCACCAAAAACTTTATATTTGAAGTTTTAGAATATCTTTTGGAGAGCAGATATTAAAAAATAAAGTTACTCACTTACTCTAATACTAAAAATCACTGCCTAAATGGTACGTTAAATTAAAGTTACTCTTTAATTTGGAAAGAAAAAAATCCATATGTTCTAGCTAGTTTATGATGAATTCTTTTTTTAAAAGCTAATTTAGAATTACTTTTTAGATTCTGTATTCGGATCTAAATAACTTTTGAATTTTTAAAGGCACATTTCCTGGTTTGTTTATTGTTATTGTTTTATTGTGAAATATAGTAGCTTTTTAGAGGAACCTCAGATCAAAAGAAAAGAAAAGTTAAACCAAAAGTTAAATAAAATTAGAGAAATAAAAAGTATTTCTGATGCTGGATAAAGTAGATGTCTTTAGATCTGCTTTCCAAAAGCATATGACGATTAAATAATAGAAAACAAATTAAAGCACCAAAAGAAGAAGATATATATACATATTGTATATGTCGTAGTGACGAGAAAATTCTTAGGGTTTTTTCTTGTATAGTTATTTTGATTAATGATAATTTTTTTTTTTTTTTTTTGCGTTTCTGCAATATGATTTTCCTACGTTTATATCATCTATAATTACTAATCAGATTATTCTATGTATTTCAAAGATAAAAACATGACTACACATTTGAGTTTTCTATTTAAATCAAAAATAGATAATAAATTTAAAAGTTTATAATTGCGAGAAAATATATATGAATTTATAAAGGATAAACAAATAATGTGAAGCTAAATTTATGTATATTTGATGTTATATGATCGATAATTTCGAAAAAGAAATGGTTTTTTAACCTAAAAATATATTAGTCAACTAAATCGTTTTAGACAAAACTAGGGTTCAATAATTCATCAATATATTAGGTCTTTTTGGTATGGTAGTGATATTGATCAAACATTTCTTAAATTTTTACAATATGTTTTTGTTAGGTTTTTTATCATTTTATTGTGAATAATTTTTAGGTCGATCACAAGATTGGCTCAGTAACCAAATAACCGAATTTTTTATTGTGGAGATGGGAAATCGAGACTCTTATATACTGGATGGATAATGTTATTAGTGGATAACCATTGAGTTTACGACACTNTATTGTGGAGATGGGAAATCGAGACTCTTATATACTGGATAATGTTATTAGTGGATAACCATTGAGTTTACGACACTATCATTCCTTCTATATATGTGATTAATACATAAATTTTACGCGTTTCATAAAACCATACATATGGTATCATTGGTATAATATCAGTACCATAATCTTCTATATACGCAACTATTTACATAATAGAGCCAAAGATCTCTGTGGTGTTGCTTTTAAGTTCACTTTTGTTATTGTTGTCATTAAAAGAAAAAAAAAGGTTAAAAATGAGGACGTTGCATTGACAAAGCAAATTTCATTTTGCTTAGCGATTAAGAACAACTTTTAGTAAAGACGAGAAAGAGATAGAGAGAGTGTATTATATAAAGAAGATGTCTATCTTAACTTACTCTTCCCCTCCTCTTCTCTCTTTTCCTACCAATTTTCTCTCTTCTTGTTGTGTTTTCAGAAAGAAAAAATGGATAATCACACAGCTAAAAACATTGGTATGAAGAGAAGTGCTTCTGAGTTAGCTCTACAAGAGTATCTCACTAAAGACTTGTCTTCTTCTTGTTTATCCAGACAAGAATCTGTTCTTGATACAAGTCTTTTAGACTCTTCGTTCGATCTCTTGTACCGGGTTAGTCTAATTTAGGTTCTTCCTTTTAGTTGTTCTCTTGTTCATAATATTGTAGGACTTTTTCATGACCGGTTCTGGTTGTTTCTCTTGTTCATACATTGTTGTTTGTGTCTCAAGATCCTAGTTATCTGGTTGTTGCAGGATTACACTTGTGAGTTAAGAGATAGTCTTTTGTTGTCTGAGAACTTGATTCCACCTGGAGCTTTTCTCGATGCGCAGTCTTCAATCTGCGGTATGTGAGGGCATGTCTGACCCTAGTCTAAGTTGGCCAAACATAGACTTGTGATCCATTTTTATTATAACAATTTTTTTCTTTGATTAGATCCATGTGTGTTCTCTGTAATAAGTTGATATTAATGTGCATTTGTATGGCTCTTAGAGAATCTGTCAGCTGATAGTCCAGTGTCAGCCAATAAACCTGAAGCAAGAGGAGGAGCTAGAAGAACCGTGAGTGGATCTTCTCATGATCACTCTGATGAAGAAGATGCAGAGACAGAAGCTGGACAATCTGAGATGACTAATGAACCTAATGATCTAAAACGTATTAGAAGGTATGTTTTGATATCTATCGCAAGTTAAATGTAAAAACTTCGGATCTTGAGTTCAGTTCGGATTTTATCCAGACCTTAAATACCTCATGTGTAAATTCCATTTTTCTATTTTAATTCGGATTCATATTTTTATATATTTTTGGGTAGGGTTAGAGTTTCGGATTGAGCTCTTTTACAGCCATAGAAGAGAGATAATCTTTTTTTGTGATGTGAAATCAGGATGTTCTCGAACAGGGAATCAGCAAGGCGGTCAAGGAGAAGGAAGCAAGAGTACTTGGTAGATCTTGAATCTCAGGTAAGGTTAACAATAGCTTGCTCAATGCTTTGTTCAATTGGATTCAAGATTAATGTTTTAATGGTGACCTCTTGTTTCCTTGAAGGTTGATTCTTTGAAAGGAGAGAACTCAACATTGTACAAGCAGCTCATAGACGCAACACAACAGTTTCGTAGCGCTGGAACAAACAACAGAGTTCTCAAATCAGATGTTGAAACTCTTAGAGTCAAGGTATACTATCAATCAATCACTTGCTCTTCAACTTGTGAGGTTGATTACAATGTGCTAAGTCAAGTAACTTACAGGTTAAACTAGCAGAAGATTTGGTAGCTAGAGGATCTCTCACTAGCAGCTTGAGTCAACTTCTGCAAACTCATTTAAGTCCACCACCACAGTCCATCAACAATCTGCACTACACAGGAAATATCTCACCTTCCATTACAGTCCACAGTGACCATTCTCTGTTCCCTGGAATCACACTTTCTGGTCAGACCTCAAGTCCTGGACTTGGTAATGTTTCCAGTGAAGCTGTTAGCTGCGTCTCAGATATCTGGCAATGATCTCTTTAGTTTCTTCACAACATGTAATGATCCTTTATGTGTTCCACTATATAGAGCCAGAAACATATAATGGAAGTGACATGTTTTTTTCATATAATCTCAAGTTTCGTTTACAAGATTCACAGCTCCAAGAACCTTCTGTTGCACCGTTTCATAAACATCAACTTGAAATCCAGCAACTGTATAAAATAAGAATTGGTGTATAGGACAATACCTATATTCTCACATGAGAATTACTCGGATCAGTTTCTCAAGTATACAGACAAAGAAGAAGAAAACACTGATCATTACACTTTACTTTCCAGCAATCTATATTAGCTATCTACGTATGTTGTAACGTTGGGCACATAGACAACAAACTTCAGTTTATTAGAGGCATACNCAATAAGAATTGGTGTATAGGACAATACCTTTTATTCTCATATGAGAATTGCTCGGATCAGTTTCTCAAGTATACAGACAGACAAAGAAGAAGAAAACACTGATCATTACACTTTACTTTCCAGTAATCTATATTAGCTATCTACGTATGTTGTAACATTGGGCACATAGACAACAAACTTCAGTTTATTAGAGGCATACTCATCTCTAAATCTGAACCCATAGCACTTGAAAGGGAGAATTCATTCGGTAAGGGTAAATTTAACTCTGAGCAAACCAGCTTGATAATACTAGCCGTCACACCTCCTAGAGACATCTTGTTCAGTGTTATTGCAATCGAAAATCTGTTTTCGACGTCACAGAAGCCTGTTGATCCTCCCATCCCCGCATGTCCAAAGCCAAATAGAGACCCATCTTGTGAAGTGGCGCGCTTAAAACCAAGTCCAAACTTCCCATCAGGCAGTACTAGACCACTGTAATCTCCAGTACCCATAAAAGCATCTCGGATCCTTGAGTTGTTAAAAATATTGTGAATAATGCCTTGATGATCATTGCTACTGATCTCAGTTTCGCCAGCAGAATTGCTAGCGTCATCGACTAGCCTGGCTAAACTTTCTGCACTTGACTCTCNACCACTGTAATCTCCAGTACCCATAAAAGCATCTCGGATCCTTGAGTTGTTAAAAATATTGTGAATATAGCCTTGATGATCATTGCTACTGATCTCAGTTTCGCCAGCAGAATTGCTAACGTCATCGACTAGCCTGGCTAAACTTTCTGCACTTGACTCTCTGCCGGACCCAGCACTCATAGACCGCTTCTCATCATAGAGCCTTCTCTCTTGACGATCTTTAGGTTTAAGCTTTTCTTGAGTTGCCATCTCCTTACCATTTCTATTTTTCATTGTGTCCTTTGACGATGAAAATTTTGGAATATGGGTGTGGCTGCCAAGTGGTGGCTGGGATAAAGATGAATGTGGTGGCGGCACTAGGCCGCCATCTGCTAGGGTTGCATAGTACCGTGCAAGTGCACGAGCCGACAAATGTCCATTAGCCGCAGGGATTATGGCTCTGCGCACATTCAATGTGTTAAATAAGACTGGCAAGCTGGTTGCCAGTTGTAAGATCTTATCAGGCTGAAATGTGGAAGGAAGCTCAGGCTGATTGGCTAAGGACGAAAGCTTGCTCAGTTCATCATTGTCCAGCATCAATGTGGCAAGCCGAGATTCAACACCTATAATTCAGACGTTAGATAAAATTTTAATAACGGTGGCCGCCTAGTTTATAATGTTCGTCATTTACCTGGGGGGATTCCGATGTACAGTTCTCCATCAATCTTTAGGGGTTTTACAATGGATTCTTCAAGGATCTCCTGGAATTTCTTTCCAGAAGCATACTGTTCAAGATTGATGAAAGCAATATTGACATCAGCATAATAGAAGTAAGAGAGAAAAATAAAATTGGAGCGTCGCATGACTTTTATGCTTAATAAACAATGGATCATCTGTTTAGCTTACCTCGAGGATTCCACCACATAGCCATCCAAACGTGAGATAGTGATAAAACTGCTGATTACCAGGCTCTGTTGCAGGTGATGAACTAGCAACCCGTTTCAAACATTCATCCCACTCACAAATAAGCAGAGGATTTTCTCCTACAGGGTCGAAGGCATTGTGCAGCCCAGATGTATGGTTAAGCACATGATGGACCTGAACAAAAGAGATTGAGTAAAATGATTGGTAATATCTCACGATCATTGCAAAATGTACGTGATAGTGTGGCTCCTTAAACCTTTATATTTTCTTTTCCATTTGATCCGAACCCAGGCCATATATCTCCCACAGTCTGGTCGAGCTGGAGTTTTCTGTATCATTAAATACAGAACATTACAAAAGCATGCCTTGCATAAGTTCTGCAACCGAGATAATGGAATTAAAAATGAGATGAATATGTAAGAATTGAAGCCGAACTGGAATGCCAGGGTGTATGAAATGAAAACATGAAAACTTTGGCAAGCTTATAATGTTGTTTGTCACCTTTTGTCGACAAGCCAATGCATCATTCCAGCAGTGACACCCTTGGTCACAGAGAAAACGGGAAATAAACTATCGGGTTGAACTGGACGAGGGTCATATCTTCCAAGCACTCCAGCAGCAGTGTCAATAATGACTTTCCCATCTTTATATGCGCATACCTACATCAGCATGGCCGATTTAAAACAAATAAAAGCTGCCTGCAAGCTAAACGGCATATCAGCAATTGAGCATTGCCCACCTGAATTCCAAGTATCTTCTGGATACTCCCGAGTTCAGTGAGCAGCTTCCTCAGTTTCAATTCCACATCAGAATGGATTGGCGAGTCATATATCCAATTAGCGTCTACAGTTGGTCCTTGACTGATACTCCTGCAACACATTTGGGTCATATGAGATATATCACAAAGAGATGATAAGATGGGCTGCAAAAGGCGACTTACCCCAACAGNCACATTTGGGTCATATGAGATATATCACAAGGAGATGATAAGATGGGCTGCAAAAGGCGACTTACCCCAACAGAACAGATTCGGCAAATGGTCTCATGATTTCCAGATAAACGATCCGAACATTCATAGTGGATGAAAGTCCTAAATAGTCAACAATAAATCAGTATGAAAATGGTAATGTACTACGATGAACAAATTACTTTGATGTAAGAGTAAAACAGCATACCTCTGAGTAAATTAATGACCCTTGCGAAAATAACAATATCCCCAGGAAATGCATCGATCTGCGTCATATTTCATTAATAGATGAAGGGTCACTAAGAAGACATATATTTGAAAGAACTTTATGCTTACCGGATTGAACCGTTTAACTTCTTTCTGGCTGAGCTGCATCTTCTCCTTTATAACTTTCATATTTTGCATCCTTTGATCGTTCAGGGATTTTAATGTTTCCTGTAAAGAGAGGAATCTGTAAGAGCGGATCCACTAAAGCTACCCCAAAAAAGAAAGAAAGAAGTAGATTTACTTACCACAGCTTCATTTGATGGTGTTGAAGATCGGAAGAAGAGGCCTGCCACACTCATTGCCTGATCGGGCAGGTCGAGCCGCAACTTCAGTCCCATTTCCGCAAAGGCAGACAAAAGCGCCACTTGGTCTCCCTGTGACACTAAGCAGTTAGAACCCAAACTATAGCTTACAATTCTATAAACATATAATCCAAAGGTATATTCCAATGACGAGAGAGCAGTTCTTTCAGCTGTTCCTTTTTGCAGTTTGTTCAACTCTTTAAAACATTTAAATTCTATTAGCAAACAAATTCATCACTCAGATATCCCACAAAATGATCAAGTAATGGGTTGGGGGAGACAGGGTGAAAACGAGAGATGTACTGCATAAACTTTCACAAACCTCTGCCGATGCTAGAAACATCTTGGCTAGTGCTTGTTTCAAGGAGTGTGAGATTTTCTTTGTAAGCCCAAAATCAAGCAAAATAGGACGATGTGGTGGTTCCTTACTAACAAGAAAATTTCCTACAGAAAAAGAGTAGATGTATAATTCTATTAGATGATTTGTATATGTCTAAGCAAGCATGGTAATTACAAGAAAGAAATCATTGACGAACTCCAGACCAGAAATTAGTGTCAAGGACCATACCTGGATGAGGGTCGCCATTGAAAAATCCATCAACATATATCTGATGAGCGTATGCACGAGTGATCTCTTCAATGATTTTTTGTTTATCCACACCAAAAGCATCTAGGGATTCAATATCATTCAAACGAATTCCATCCATGTACTCAAGAATGAGTACACTCTCAGACGACTGCCATATAGAAACAAAGGAGGTGTAAAAAGTTGCATGAAAAAATATAGAAAGAACGAACAGCGTTCAAGTCACAAATTTGTAATGCTGCATCTAAGTCTAAGAGGAATATCTAAGATAATATATGTANAAATATAGAAAGAACGAACAGCGTTCAAGTCACAAATTTGTAATGCTGCATCTAAGTCTAAGAAGAATATCTAAGATAATATATGTAACAGTAGCTACATTGTTCCAATACTTCTTCACACGCATTTTCTAAGCAACATCAAATATTGAAAGCGTGATGCATCAAAGATACCATAATACAGCATACCAACAGTAAAAATGATAAAATCTATTATACATCATTCTTTAAGCATTTCGATGTCTAATGTGATTCTCACTAAGAGGATTGTCGTTTTTATCCTAGAATTCAAAGTTTAAAAACTAAAAAATGAAATTGTTTTTGTCCGTGGACTGTAAAGTAGGAGAAGAACACTACAAATAAGAACCTGAATTATATCTGGAATTAAGACATCAACCCGATTGTCTTCTTTATTTGTCTTCTTGCACCCGAGATTCCTGGATACGGTTCTAGTATTTTCTACATATCGAGAAACAGAACAAAAATGGGGGAAATCAGAAAAGGCAGTTCTCATCAACGTGTAAGCATGAGCCTGATAAATACTCAGATTAGGAAAGGAATTTAAGGACATAGAATTCTGCCTACTTTTACCATCTTGGTATCTCGAACATAGCCATGTTTGAGTATTCAAAAGAAAATGTGATTTAAAAGACCATACTTAAAATGCCAAAGCAAGATAGATTGACAGAGATGAAAATTACTGTTTTCATGATATTTAATGCAAAATGCCAACACTAGCTCATCCCAAGATTTTGATTATAAAAGGCAATCACTAGCTTTAATGCAATTATTTTTTTCTCACAGGATGAAAATTACGACTATTCATTATCTATGCAAGTGAAGATTCTGAAGAATACCAGCTTCAATGTTGAAGTCTAGTTCTCTTGGAGCTTCCTTGCACCATTCATCTATCATGGGGTTGAAATCGTACTGTGGTTCTGCCCACGCAATCCAATCAACAATGGACTTTGCATTCTTTAAGTCCTGTTGAGAAACCAAAGAGAGAAGAGAAGTTGAAATCAGTGTCAACAATCATATTATAGCTATAGCTCCCATTGTTCATCTCAAAGGCTTCAGAACGAAACTAAGATCATACCTCCAAAATAATCGCTCTAATGCCATCATGTTGAACTTTAACAACCACATCCTGGCCGTTAGCTAGAGTTGCACGATGAACCTGTGCTATCTACAAAACAGAGAGCTCGCTATAAAATAAACTTACGGGTTTTCTAGCCATACAGTGGCTTAGAAGCAATTTGGCATATATTGCCTTGAAGGTATGTGTGCATCCCAGGCTCGAACAGATTTCAGAATTTTACCGAAGCAGTTGCTAAAGGCTCGTCAACAAAATCGCTAAACAGAACATCCATAGAATGCCCTAGTTCTCTTTCAATGGTTCGACAAACCTGAGAAAAGAAGGTACAGTTAGAGCTTAGTCTATCAACAAGGAAACCATATTATAAAGAAAGAAAAAACTTATGGTTTTCTCTGCATATCCTCTAATGTAAACAATCTGGTAGATTAACAACCTCCTGCAACGGACGAGGAGGGAGCGAGTCCTGCAACTGCTTGAGAAGGGAAATATAAGCCTGAGGAAGAACATCAGCACGAGTTGATAGATACTGCCCTAATTTCACCCATAAGCCTTCCAATTCCACAATCAAATTCAAAACTCGCTTGGCATTACGATCATGAGCTTTTTCCCACAAAGCAGGAACCTTAGACTTCTTAGTCCACTTCTCTCTTTGCTGAACACCCTTCACTCACAGAACGAAAACTATAACTTGAAAAACACTAAAAATACGAACAGAAACAAATAGAGGAAAGAGCTAATCAAAGAGCAAACCTTATAATCGAGGTAAATGAGTATAGCTACTGAGAATACTTTCACTCGTCTTCTGTAAATATTTCCCCAACCCATTGATACAAAATTATGCCAAACTCTCCGGATAATCGCCAAGAGTCTAACGAAAAACGATAAGATATAATCCAAAGCTAGTGACCACCGGTTATTCTACAGAATCAGATCAAAACATTAGCAATTAAGAACACAGATCGTAAAAATGAGAAGGAAGAAAGAAAATTACCTGGAATGAACCAGAATTGTTTCCACGAGATCGCGAATTCCGCATAGAGAAAACAAAAAGCAGATACGAGAATTAAAATAATCTGAATTATCTAATCGGAAAAAGCTCTTGGTAGGTGAGAGTCTAACGTAAAAAATTCGTCTAGAGAGAAGAAGACAAAGATCTACGAAAACGCGTCATGCGATTCTTGAGTCTTTAATTTTTTTTTTTCTAACGAAAATGAAAAAAAAAAAAAAAAAAATGCGCGAAGGGATGAATCTATACCGCAGATTCCTATGGGACCTACACATCTTTTGGAATATAAGAACGGATTCTTTCTTTTGGGCCTTTTAATTCGCACNTTTTTTTTTTAAAAAAAAAAAAAAAAAAAAAAAAAAAAATGCGCGAAGGGATGAACCGGATACTAGGGGTGGGATTTTTATCCGATCCGAACCGGATCGGATCCGGNCGTGTAAGGCCCATAAGACCAAACTTAATGATTCTAAATGGGCCACGTAACTCGCTTTAGTTCAAGCCTACGTCACCTTTCACATAACTATCACGTACCATGCGTTTAGTAACCAACCCACGTACACATGTGATCCACACATGATCGATGACACATGATTTTTGTGATTGATTAATGACTTGATTAAGACAGATTTAATTAGGGAAGAGCATTTCGGATTTACTTTAACTTAGATTTGAGTTTGGTTCGGTTTGATTTATTTGGATGTAAAAAGTCCAATCAAAATAAATTTTGTTTAATTTGTGTTAGTTTCAATTTATTTGGGTGTAAAATTTTCTAACCGAGCTTAATCAAAGTAAGTTTGGTTGAATTTATGTTTTGCTCAATTTAGTTTGGTTTGAATTTAGTTCGGTTTTGATTAAGTTTCGTTTTGATTAACCTCTGTTTGGATTTAGTTTGATTTTGGTTTAGTTCAGTTTTGATTAATTTAGTTCAACTTGGATTAAGTTGAACTCGATTTAATTTATTACGTATTAAGAAAATATTTAAACAAATTTATATAAATATAATCATTTATAACCAAAAAACACTGTCATATCAAACTTTAAAAACCGAATTTTAATCATTTAAATTGAACTTAATATTATAATATTATCAACTATTTTATTTAAAAAAACCATTTGGGTTGGGAAAAATCTTACATTGTATATGGTTTGCTTTGCATCGGTTTGAATAGGTTCGGTTCAATTAAATTGCCTACCCCTAATTTAATTGCAACTCACAAATAATAATCTTACATATCTTATATAAAATGTAACTAATACCTACAAGACTTGTCTTAGCCAAAAGAAACATGGTTTCATCACTTCCACTTCTTCTACTTCTTATTCTCTTAACTGTAATCGGTCATAACTTTAGCTTTGACAATGATCTCTCAAATGATCAACCAAATGGTTTCTTCTTACCTTTCGAATCCAATCTTTACGTTGCGATTACAGTCGGAACTCCAACACGAACCTTTAACCTCAAGCTAGACTCTTTTACACATCTCACATATCTTCAATGCGATCTCTGCGATGATGATCAGAAATGTTTCGACGGCAAAACGTCAAGCACGTTCTCTTTAATCTCTTGCAATAATTCTTCTCTCTGTTCTCGTGACTCTCGTCTCTCCACCAATTTCACTAACCATATCAATGCAACCGGAGGTATGTGGA
>OVAU01002445.1:0-10313 GCA_900406315.1 Biscutella laevigata subsp. laevigata
TTTGGAATTGTCGAGGGCTAGGCAATGCCTCGACAATTCGACGCCTAAAGGAGATAAATCGTGATTATCTCCCGGACATCATGTGCCTCTTAGAAACGAAGCAACAAGACGACTTTATCAGACATTTGGGTTGTGAACTTGGCTTTTTAAACTGCTTTTCTGTAGCTCCTGTAGGCCTTAGTGGTGGTCTTGCTATCTTCTGGAAGCAGACTATTTCTCTTTCTGTTGTTTCTTATTCTACAAATCTTGTAGATTGCTTTATCAATGACAATGGCAAGTCTTTCTTTTACTCTTTTGTGTATGGTTACCCTCAGAGACATCTTCGACATCTCTTATGGGAAAAGCTCCAACGAATAGGAATCAATAGGAATTCTCCTTGGATGATTACTGGAGATTTTAATGCCATTAAAAACAACTCTGAAAAAATAGGTGGTCGATCGTATCCCCTTACAGAGTTTGCAGATTTTCGAAGAATGCTACAAGTCTGCAATTTTTCAGAGTTGAGTTCATCTGGTAATCGGTTTTCATGGTCTGGTAAACGTGGTGATCATTTCATCACAGCTTGTCTGGATCGATCACTGGCAAATACACATTGGCATGCTATATTCCAAAACTCGGAAACACATTTCTTGGACTTGTGTGAATCTGATCATCGTCCGCTTATCAATTTTATTGATGATAGTCGTGATGAATATCAAAAAACTTTCACCTATGACTCTCGTATGGAAGGACAAGAAGGATTTATTGATGCAGTCTTAAATGGTTGGAGATCGCAAAGTGCTCAATGTACAACCTCGTTATCCTTGTCTCACAAGTTAATATCTTGTCGCAACAGAATTGCCCTCTGGAAACGACAAAACAGATCAAATACAGCAGAAACGATCAGAGTACTCCGTCATAAGATAGATCACGCTCTCTCTACAGGTTCATTGTCCACGGTTCAGATAAATCAACTCCGCAATGATCTTAGAACAGCTTATCAGGCAGAGGAGATATTTTGGAAACGTAAAAGTCGGAACCATTGGTTACTTGAAGGTGATCGGAATACTCGATATTTTCATGCAGTAACACAGGGGAAGCGAACTAAGTCTAGACTGAATATAATAAAAGACTTGGATGGTGTCTTTAAACGTGGTCAACGAGATGTAGCAGAGGCTGCGATTTCTTATTTTGATCAATTATATTCTACTCAAGGCCAAGGTTCACAAGATCTTCACGAGATTTTTGATGGATTTAATCCTTTAGTATCTCCGGAGATGAATATTGATTTGACGAGACCAGTTACTGAATTGGAGATTCGAACAGCGATATTTACCACTGGAGCTCATAAGGCACCGGGACCTGATGGCTTTACAGGCACGTTCTATCATCGTTTTTGGCCAGAGATTAAAAACGATATAATTCGACAAATTCAACATTTTTTCAACTCCGGGAGATTAGAGGACCATATGAATCACACAAATATTTGTCTGATACCGAAGATTGATTCTCCGGTTTCGATGTCCGATTTTCGCCCTATTGCATTATGCAATATAAGTTATAAAATCATATCGAAGATCCTGGTCAATAGGTTAAAGAAGCATCTCGGTGATTTAATCTCGGAGAATCAAGCGGCTTTTGTTCCTGGAAGACAAATAACAGATAACGTGATCATCGCACATGAATTATTCCATTCATTAAAAGCACGGAAACGGCAGTCAAACTCATATATGGCTTTAAAGACGGATATCACAAAAGCTTATGATCGACTTGAGTGGCGTTTTATACAACAAACCATGTCTAAGATGGGTTTTGATCCTAAATGGATTCAATGGATCATGGAATGCATATCTACGGTTAGTTATTCAGTACTAATAAATGGTTCTCCGAAGGGTCATATAATTCCGTCTCGTGGTATCCGCCAAGGTGATCCTCTATCGCCATATATATTCATATTATGTGCTGAGGTACTATCTTTCAAGTTCTATCAAGCATCTAGGAATGGAAAGCTTCAAGGAATAAAACTATGTCGCACTGCGCCAGCTATAAATCATTTGTTATTTGCGGATGATTCGTTATTTTTTGCCATGGCAAATATGAAGTCTAGTAAATTGATCAAAGAGACTCTGAATTTGTTTGAACGAGCGTCAGGCCAAGCTATAAATCTCCAGAAATCTTCAATCACATTTGGTAAAAATGTAAACCCTACCATGAAGACAAGAATACGAGCCTTATTAGGTATTCACAATGAAGGTGGAGGGGGAAAATATTTGGGAGTTCCGGAACTGATTGGTCGGAGAAGGTGTGATACGTTTCAGTATATTGTGGATAAGGTCAAGGAACACACTCAGGGCTGGAGTAAAAAATACCTATCCCCAGGAGGCAAGGAGGTTCTCCTCAAAGCCATTGCTACATCACTCCCAATCTATGCTATGAATGTATTTAAGCTACCAAGAGCTACTTGTGCAGATATAACAGGAACATTGGCCAAATTCTGGTGGAATTCTGACACTGATAAAAGGAATATGCATTGGTTTAATTGGCGACGTCTATGTATACCGAAGCGTGAAGGTGGTTTAGGATTCAAAGACATTGAAAAGTTCAATGATGCATTACTTGGCAAACAAGTATGGCGTATTCTTCACCAACAAGATTGTTTAATGGCAAGGGTCTTAAAAGCTCGTTATTTTCCGCATACCACAATATGGGAAGCAACAAGAAAACCAAAAAACTCATTTATTTGGCAATCACTGCTTCATGGGAAAAACTTGCTGAAAGCGGGGATGCGTTTTATTATTGGAAATGGATCTTCAATCCGGCTATGGGATGATCCGTGGTTACCGACTTCTCCAGCAAGACCACCAGTTTCCTTATATCCAGGACCAACGCCACTGTTAGTACAAGATCTATTACAGGGCTCGTTAAATCGATGGGATGAAGTGAAGATACGATCTCTAATAGTGCCTCAGGATGCTGATTTAATACTGAAAATTCATCTGACACCAGGTGCGGAGAGGGATTATTTAGGTTGGAATTATACTACTTCGGGTATTTACTCGGTTAAATCTGCATATTGGTTGGCTTCACATTTGAATCAGGCGACAATTCATCCTCCGTCTGGAAATGTTCCAATCAAAAGGGCTATTTGGAAATTGAATACTATGCCGAAAATAAAACATTTCTTGTGGAAAATAATATCTCAGTCCCTTCCGGTCGGAGAAAACTTACAACGACACCATGTACCCATAAATCCAACTTGTAGACGATGCTTTGGCGCGCCAGAAACAGCTAAACATTTATTTTTTGAGTGTCATTATGCAGTACAAGTTTGGCGTGCTTCAAGATTGCCGTTTCATCATCTTGCTTCATCCTTAGTCTCATTGGATGATTCCTTTGAAGTGATTCTCAATTTGATGGGTGATTCGAACATATCAGATTATCTTCGACATTTATCACTATGGTTATTATGGCGTATATGGACAAGCCGTAACCTTTTGGTTTTCCAGAATAAATCAATACCTTGGGAAGTGACATTGGAAAAGGCTGAAGATGATGCAAAGGAATGGGTCGGGCAGGTGACTCCGCTTCATAATATGTTTCGTAACCCCACTACGTTGCAGACTACTGGCCAATCAGTTTGGTGTAGGCCACAACAAAACTGGGTTAAATGTAATTTTGATGCTGGCTTTTTAAATGAAGTTGAACTTTCAACGGCTGGCTGGTTGATTCGTGATGCAGAGGGTGTCTTTAAAGGTGCGGTTCATGCATTGGGATACAGTCAATCATCACCATTAGAGGCTGAATGTCAAGCTCTTATAATGGCAATGCAATATTGTTGGGCAAAAGGTTACCGTCGCATAATCTTTGAAGGGGACTCTAAGGTGCAAATGGATGTAATCAATAAGAAGACTCTTCATTTCGGTTTATTCAACTGGTTTCGAGAAATAGATTTGTGGAAAATGAGGTTTGAAGATGTTCAGTTCAACTGGATTCCTCGGAATGCAAATGTACCAGCTCACTATCTTGCTAGAGAGGCGCGTACTGCTAATACTTTGTATTCATATTTTTCTCTAATTCCTCGTTGTATAACACAGTCATTAATGACTGATTACTATCGTTCAGTTTAATAAAATCCGTTATTTCAGTGAAAAAAAAAAAAAAAAAAAAATTATAATCTGATAACTTTTTTTTTTTAATTGTTATATCAAGATGGATTTAATTTTTATTGATTCCGCACGAGCGAAAACGGCTCACTTTTCTTTTTGGTAAACGATAGAGGCGCCAAATTTCGAATTAGTTGGCGCCTAAAATCATCAAGCGATATCCCCTTTTCAACCTTTTCGCGCTGATTATTCTTCTTCCGAACAACAGAGCAATCGGACACAGAGGTTATAGATCGGAGATGGACAACGACGAGCAGCCTTCTCTTATCGGAGAACCGAGTATCCCGGTTCCAAAAAAGATGTTTAGGCGATTGAAGAAGGCTATATCGACCTCCGAGTTATGTCCTGGATCTGAAACCCTCGATTCCGAAAAGGCCGACGGGGAAAATCTGGGCATGCCTGAATTGCAATCTGCGAACGGTTTCCACGAGTTTGCGGAAGAAGACGAGAAGCGATCTGATCTCGATGGTTTGAGTGCGGAGGATGGAGTTACCGCGAGTAAGGTTCTAGATTTCGATTCCGTGCCTGAGTTTAATCCCGCGGATGAAGATTTGGGTGAGAAAGATGAAAATGGAATCTCTGATTTCGCAACAAGTGAGAAAATTAGGGGTTCGGAAACAAATGAAGCTGGAAAAGAGCGTCTGGTTTCTAAGACGAGTGCGACTGAATTTGATTCCGCATTTGAGGAGTTGGACGAGCAAGGAGAAGCGGAAATCTATGATTTGGAAACAGGAGAGGAAATTGGGGTTTCCGAAGAGAAGGAAGTTGGAAAGAAGCGACCAGTTCTCGAGACCAGTGATAGCGAGGGAAACGAGCCCAAGAGAAATAAGAAGAAGAACAAGAATAGTGCCGATTTTGACGAGCTGCCAATCTCTACTGCTTCCATGAACATGACTAAGAAGGTACCTCTCTATTTCTTAGTAGTTTCATCTCGAAGTAACATTGCTGTATTCGGTTGTATGTTTCACTCTCCTGGTGTTACTGTTCTCTCTTCGACTGTAGGAAAGAAGGGAGTATCTTGACCAACTTCGTGCAGAAAACCAGAGACTATTGCGAGGTAATATATCTCTATCAAACCTATCAGTGTTCCATTGGCCGTTTTTCAGGGAACTGAACTTTTTCTGTGAACAATTGCCTTCGCCTTGGTGCTGGCTTGTGTTTCTTTTCATGATAGAAACTAGAGATGCTGCCTTTGAACCCGTACCTCTTGTCCGAAAGCCCATTTCGTCTGTGTTGGAAAAAATTCGACGAAGAAAAGAGGAGATTTCAAAGCAGTGAGTTTGATCNATTGGAAAAAATTCGACGAAGAAAAGAGGAGATTTCAAAGCAGTGAGTTTTATCTGTTTACCTTTCTTTTACTGTTCATCGTAATTTATCTCTTAATAACCGAATTTGTGTGTCTTTATTTATGCTGGTGGCAGGTTCCTCAGTAGGAAGAAATCCAAATCTGTTGACAAATGTGACGGTCTTTTTAGGGAGGATGCTATTTGCTTTGAGGAAGTTGTAGCCGAAGAGAAGAATGGAGATATAATCACAAACAAGCAAGAACCTGGAGGACAGGATTGCTTGGAGGACTCTGCAGGTCCACCGGGGAACTCAGACATTCCCTCTACTAAAATACCTGAAAGTAACCCTACTCATCAGGTGAGCCAACTCATGTGTAGACACGTTAGATCTTTGCAAATAAGAACTTGTTTTCTACTCTGTTGGTTTTATTCTTTGAGGGGTCCTTAGTTAAAGCTGTCTGCTATATTTGAATGTTTGAATTCTCTTCCAGACCTAGTACTAAGTTCAGACAGTTCAGGTTTTTAAACTCTGGCTATATGTATAGCTGGCACCTGCATAATAATGTGAACATTTCGTTTCCAGGTTACAAATGCTAAGTTTATGCAGTGGTTCAGAAGCTTGTCTGTAAATCAGTTTTAAAGCTGACCCTCTCAGTTTCTGTTTTTGTTAGGATTCATCCTTGCGTTCTCTAACGACTAACACTGAAGAACTTTTAGAGAAGACGTCGAACAGATCTGTGGAAGAAGCAATGACGCCATCTATAATTGCCATGAATCTCAAACTGAACCCGTCTCCTGCACCTGAAAAGTGAGTCTATCTTTAGATCTGGTTACATCTGGAAATCTAATTAGCTATTGCATTGACATGTTCGTCTCTCTAATATTGGAAAGACGTTAGTTTCAGTCTTCAAGTGTTACTGATATTTTACGGAGAGATTTAGTTTCAGCTCATGAGTCGCTTGTGTTTTTTTAATATAATCAGCTAAGGCAAATGCTTTTGTAAAGTTTAGTTATGTAGTTAGACTTCCGTTATAGTTTCTATGCAATAGCCAATAACTAATTCACTTCTGCAGTTTTTCCCAAGAAGCAGAGTACTCTAAAGAAAGTTCTGATACTGAGATCCATGATTCTCCTGGCGACCCTGTTAGAAAGTTCATTGATGAGGTTGCTGAAGAGGAAGATGACAGCGACAATGATTTACTCCGGTTCGAGGATGAGGATGAAGACGACGATGAAGACGATGATGATCTCAAGGATATGATTGTCAGTCAATTTAATGAAGATCCAACTGATAAAGACAGGCGTAATGAACTTCATCAGAAGTGGCTTGAGCAACAAGATGCTGCAGGGACAGAGAAGCTCTTGCAGAAGCTAAAGCGTGGTTTGCAGAAGGACGAAACATCATTGTCTGAAGATGAAGATGAGGATGCTGATGATGAGGAGAGGGCTGAGGATGCTGATGTTGAAGAAATGCAAAACCCTGAAGCCAATGAAGATGAAGATGAAGAAGATCCAAGTCACGCAAATTCCATGCGAATGACCATGAAGAAAATAAAAGAAATGATCCCTTTAATGTTCACAGATGTAGATGACGTTTATGTGTCATCTGACGATGAGGAAATGGAAAAGAAGGCCCTGCACCAGCGATTGTACAAGAAAATGGTAAGTGATCTCGGTTCAATAGTTCTGTCTGCTGCATTTTTGATTATTTGATTTCCATATCTCTATATGGTTAAGGTTGACAAGCTTGTTTGTTAATGTTTCGCTAGTGCTACCCCATGAATCTCGATCATTGTTGTTTGAAACAGGAGCTAAAGGCCAAGTTGTCATCTCCTACTGGGGATGAAAACTCCGAGGAAATACTTCGCTACATCAAGAAGCCTGAGATCATGAAGAAAGCAAAACCTTCTTGTAAGATACCACCCAAGTTTCTGCCTCTATTTGTAAACATCATCTGAGTTTATACACTATGCTTTGCATAGTTGGGTCTATTGAGTATAACCATTTTGTTTTATACTGATTTCAGCTTATAAGGAGAGGGCACTCATGGGAATAAACAAAAACCCTGCGGCATCAAAGGTATAAGCCTTCTTCACTTACTCTCAAATACCAAGGAAGTTGTAGAGAGGCCACTCTTTAAGACTAGTTAAAACAGAACAGGAAATTGTAACTTCACTCATGCCATGAGTCCTTTGCAGTCATCGTTCTTGGGTAGACTTGCAAAGAGTTCCACATCAGACGGATCTCGAAAGCGCGGATCAAACATTGTACGTGGCTATATATTCGAACGTGATGACAGTAAAAGCAAAAGCTCAAACTCAGTGCCAGAGGAACCTTCAGCTCCGGAGACGGTAAAGCTCTGTCCATAAAAACAAAAACATTTCTTAGTACACACATGAATGTCTTCTTCATAACATATACAGATTGCTC
The DNA here is from genome assembly GCA_900406315.1 of Biscutella laevigata subsp. laevigata. Lineage (NCBI taxonomy): Eukaryota > Viridiplantae > Streptophyta > Magnoliopsida > Brassicales > Brassicaceae > Biscutella > Biscutella laevigata. Next base: position 7,859 of record OVAU01002445.1, read on the forward strand.
AAGAAAAAAGCAGACCAAGAAGAGCTCCGGCCAAATTCACCGCCTCACAGTCACAGGAAAGATCAGCAACATTACAGGCGACTAGGGTGGAGAACGAGACGAGCCCAAGGCAACGAACAACCTTGTACGAGATTCTAAAGATGTCTTCAAAGAAAAACTGCTTCGCTTCAGGCGAGACAGTGATAAACAGCAGCCAGACTGAGTCTATATTTGCTTCTTTCAAATTGGATAAGAAACCAGTTAAGACGAATCAAACCTTCTTCTAATTGAATGTATTTTTGTGGAATCAATTCTCCACAGAATTTATTGTTTTCTTTAACAGTTTCTTGATCTAACAGGAAAAGAGATGAAATCAGATATAACAAAAGATCAAGCGAACGTGTTCAGGAACGTGTTCAAAATNATATAACAAAAGATCAAGCGAACGTGTTCAGGAACGTGTTCAAAATGGAGGATTACATGGTTTCGCCTAACTGTTGCAATAGCGAGACTGCGCGTGTGGAGAAGGTGAATCACTGGATTTATCCGTTTTGGCCTTTTCCTGATTAGATTCAGTCTGAATTCTTAAAGTACTGTACNTGAGACTGCGCGTGTGGAGAAGGTGAATCACGGGATTTATCCGTTTTGGCTTTTTCCTGATTAGATTCAGTCTGAATTCTTAAAGTACTGTACATAGGTTGGTTCTGTAACTTGGTGAGTTTTTGTGGGAGATTAGATCGTCCGTCGTAGTCATTCGAATCTTTTCTTATACATTGTGATTTAAAGTTTTTAATTTATAAAATAAAAATAGAATTTCCAGTAAACTGATATTTGGATAGAAATTTATTCAGTCATTACCTAAAATTTAATTAATTAATATCTTTTTGTGTAAACAGTTTTAATCACATGTTCATAATCTGAATAAATATCTTTTAAACCTGTTGGCCAAAAGAAGAAAGCAAAACACTCTTTGAACTTTTTCTTGTAATACCTTCCGCTAGGCTTCGCTGAGACTGAAGAAGACCATAGAGGATGTTATTCTCGAACACAGAGAACTCAAATTAGACAATCTTTTCATTTATTTTTCTTACACTTTGACTTCCAAAAGAAAATCTCAGATAGATTCCGACCGGATATATCTTCCTGCTTCTAGATCCGAGTTACCTCCCATCTTCTGTAGATCTGTACAAAATGGCGGTTACTTACTGATTTGAGGAGATAAAGACTTCTCTGCTTCTTTTTTTTACCTCCTTAATGGCGGATTCTCAATACGGCAAGTCCTTTTTCTTCTTCTGGTTCTCCTTCGTCTTGCTTATTTTCCTTTTCCTTTCGCCGGCTTATTCGGATATCACTGCTTCCGGGTCACATGAGAACTCAGATGCTTCTCCTGGAGTCATGACTGGGAGCGAATCTGCCAGACAAGGTGTTTTATTGCATAGACTTGAGGAACTTGTTAGGAATCTTACGGAAGTAGTTGCTAGATTAGATGCCAGGTTATCTCAAACTCAGCTCAATGGAAATATCGAGATCAGTCGTGGAAAATCCGGTAGTGTGATCGAAGAAGAAGGGATTAGAGAGAAAGCTAAGGCAATTTCGGTTTCAAAGTACAGTCCTTTCTGGTCTGAGAGATTCGAATTCAGATCAGCTGTGAAATTAGATTCCGACGCTACCTGTATCAACGTCTTACCGTTTCGAGATTACGAAGGTTTAAGCAAATACTTCGCAGTTGGGGATTCAAGTGGTAAGGTTTTTGTGTTTTTGAGAAATGGAGATGTTTTGGTTGAGTTTTTCACCACCTGTGACTCACCCATCACGGCAATGGTTTCTTACTTGTCTGTGTATAAGAACGAGAGCTTCGTGGTGACTGGTCATCAAAGCGGGCTTATCTTGTTGCATAGACTCCAAGAGGGCGTTATCGGGGAAGATTCAAATTCTGTTGTGATGGAAAATGTTGGCAAGTTTGATGGTGCAGAGGATGGTTTGCAGGTGACTCTATTGGAAGTTCATCATGTAGGTCGGGTTAGGTATATATTAGCGACAGATCTTAGCGGAAAGCTCACGGTTTTCACTGAGAACAGAACAGTTTATGGCTCTGTTATTCCAACGAGTAGACCACTCGTGTTCTTGAAGCAGAGACTGTTGTTTCTCACCGAAACTGGTGCTGGTTCGTTGGACTTAAGAACCATGAAGATCAGAGAATCCGAGTGTGAAGGTTTAAACCATTCTCTAGCAATAACTTACGTTTCTGATGCTTCTGAACGGTCTAAAGCTTATGGATTCACATCTGAAGGCGAAATCATTCACGTATTGCTTCTTGGAGACATCATGAACTTCAAATGTAGAGTGAGATCAAAGAAAAAGTTTCAAATGGAAGAGCCTGTAGCGTTACAAGCCATCAAAGGCTATCTACTGGTTCTCAACCATGAGAAAGTCTTTGTATACAATGTATCGACTCAACACTACGTTCGAACCACAG
>OVAU01002446.1:0-12516 GCA_900406315.1 Biscutella laevigata subsp. laevigata
AATTTAATAATATTTTGCTAGCTATTTAATATTAAAGCTAATTTTTTTTTATAAAAATACCTGCGTTGAACGCGGGATCAGTTATTTATTAAAACTGTTGAACTGTAAAAAAAAAAAAGAGACTGGCCAATACTTTGATGACACGTGACGATTCTTCATAGAAGAATCGATCTTTCACGAGGGATTGTTTCTTCCTTCAAGCACCCTGTTCAACATATTTTATTATTTTTTTTTACTAAGGAACGCTCGGAAACGAGCGTTGCACCTGCTCTCAAACACTCTAACGAAAAATCTCCAAAAAGTTGAAATTCGGCATTTTTCTACAAAATTATCCCCAACAAGGGTTTTAAGTTTTAACCATTGATTTTTCCATCCTAAAAATTGAAATCTAAAATTCATATTCCAATTTTTCCCAAAATATTTGACAAATCTCTAAATCAATAACTTATCATCATTACAAGTAAAACTTATGCTTCATATCTTTGAAAATATTCGGATATTTGATATACTAGAATTATGATCCACGCCATGCGTGAGATGAAATATTTAAAATTAAATGTTTAACTTTTTTGTTTCTAATAAATATTAAATCGAAAAAATATTTTTGTTTTTAATGTAAATATTTAATGTTTCAGAATTTATTCATTTGATTTAGTTATCAAATTATATATTATATGAAAACTGTGTAACTTGGATATCGACTAAATCAAGTTTCTTACTTAGATTTCAACATTATGAACATATTAACTTATAAATAGAGAATTGCTTCATTTTCTCTTATTAATTTCTTAATTAATGTGATTTTTTAAAAAAATATGATATTTTTATAGATTGAGTATTTCATATCCGTTTTGAAAAATTCGAAGCTAAAAAAAACTTGAAAAAAATCTTAATATTTTTCTTATATGAATTATATATTAATATCAAATAAATATAAGTAGGAAAATATCAGAATAAAAAAGTATTATATGATTACATATGAAATCTTATTTCTTTAATTGAAATGACAACACAATATTACATATTTTAAATATGGAAACATGTGTAGTATTATGATATTTATGGTAATAGAATGGTGTAATTTTAAAAATATGTAATTCTTATTTCAAATTTAATCAGAGAATACACTATAAAACGACACATCAGCGAAATGTTTCTGGTGTTGACACATAAGCGAAATGCTTCAGGTGTTGACCTAAGGAAAATTCTTCTGTATTAATATATAGGGGATTTTTCAAAATTTTGGTTTTAATCAAAAAATTAAAACATGATCGATTCGACAAATCAAATCGATCCAATTCAAAAAAAAAGAACACAATTTAATTTCCTTTCTATCAATTAGTTACTCCAAATCGAATTTATCCAAAAACTGAAATTTGTAATTCGATTGGGTTCAGAATTTTCGTTTCCGGTCAAATATCATACCTAATCAAAGGTTGTCGTACATGCAAAACGGTGGATCTAACATGTTCTAAAATTTAACATGAAACTAAAGTAATTTAAAATGTCTAGTGATGGCTTCAAGAACTATTAGTAACGCAAGCCATCTTAACCCTAATAGATGATGATGGCTGCTGTAAGTATATCGTATGACTAATTAAGGATACAAAATTTCAAAGGTCCACTAGGCACTAGCGACGTGTGATTAACGTCTTATACTATGATTCCAAAATGTTAGTTCTCTTCGCATTTAATGACTTTTGTGGCCTACGTATTCGACATCAAATTTAGAGGGTTTTATCGAATTATGATTTCAATATATTTTAGTGAGTTTGGATTTTTATGTATTTGAAATAATTTTTATTAGATTTTGAGGTATCATATTAAATTACTATAGATTTTTATGGATTGTGATTTCAATGTATTTTAATATATTTTAATTCATTAATGTATAACGATAAATTCTTTTTAAAATTAACTTTAATAATGAATTAAGATATTGTTGAAAAAGTGAAGATGTTTAGCATTAAAATTTCCGTGTTTCATTATTTTTTTAGTTATTACTTTTATAAAACAAATATTAAAAATATATTTTTAATAATATGTATATTTTTAGATTTTAGTATTATAAAAGTTGGTTAACTATATCAAAATAAAAAAAATGAAGATTTTAATAAAAATATCTTTAATGTTGGAGGAAATATAGACAATATATAACCACAATTATTTTATTATTTAATAATAATTTTATTAGAATCACACATCAAAATTTCTTGAAATACAAAGATAAAATCATATATTTCTTTTAGTCAAATTTTGTCTACAAATATACATCAAAATCTATTAAAATATAAATCCACCAGAATACACTAATAAATGAATAATCAAAATCCACCAAAATACACTAATAAATTTAATAACGAGTGATTTCAAAATACATAAACAAAATACTCATTCAATAACACATGATTTTAAAACTACAAGGTTCAATACACCTCCTACTTGTGTCTAGTTAGTTTGGCCCTCTTGAAAGCTAAGTTGTATAGAAAATTCACATTCTTAGACTTTTCAATGCATAGATTACGCGAGAGATGTTCATGAACGGTGCTTAGTTCGTATAACATTCCAAAACAAACCGATGATATGACGCAAAGACTTTTCTTTTTCCATTTTATCGACTTGATTCACTGATTCACTCTATAAATTAGACTCAAAATGCTACGGTTTTAGACATCAAAGCATTACAATAATCAATATCTTAACATCTTCTTTAGGTTTTGATGAAGATGTCTCGTGAATCGAGTTTATTACTACTTCTCAGCTTCCTAATGGCTTCCGTCTTCGACACGGCAGGTTTAGTTCTATTGCTTTTATCACATTTAACTCTACGCAATTCGTTTTCAGATTTTGATTCATTATTTGTTATTATAATGATTCAGTTGGGCAAATCGGAGTGTGCTACGGGAGAAATGGAAACAACTTGCCACGTGCTTCAGACGTAGTGTCACTTTTCCGGCAAAGAAACATCCGACGGATGCGAATTTACGACCCTAACCCAGATACTCTCAACGCTCTCCGTAACACCGGCATCGAGCTTTTACTCGATGTTGCTAACCCCGATCTCGAACGTATCGGTACCAGTCAAGCAGCAGCCGACGGATGGGTCCAAGACAACGTCAGAAGGTACGCAGGTGTCAGATTCCGCTATATCTCCGTCGGGAATGAGGTGCAACCCTCGGATCCACGAGCAAGATTTGTCTTCCCCGCGATGCAGAACATCGAGAGAGCTGCTTCAGGCCTTGGAATCAAGGTCTCTACAGCTATAGACACTAGAGGCCTTACTGGATTTCCTCCCTCGAACGGTGCATTCACACCGGAATTTAGGAACTTTATCGCTCCGATAATAGGTTTCTTGGTAAGCAAGCAATCTCCTCTGCTTGTGAATATCTACCCTTACTTCAGCTACATAGGCAACATGAGAGACATCCGTTTGGAATATGCTCTCTTCACTTCACCATCTACTGTAGTCGGTGACGGACAAAACCAATACCGGAACCTCTTCCACGCACTCCTAGACACTGTCTACGCGGCATTGGAGAAAACCGGAGGTGGATCGGTGGAGATTGTCGTGTCGGAGAGTGGTTGGCCGACAGCTGGAGGAACAGCGACGAGTGTGGATAATGCGAGGACTTATGTCAACAATTTGATACAAACTGTGAAGAGTGGATCGCCGAGGAGACCAGGGAGAGCTATAGAGACTTATATATTTGCTATGTTCGATGAGAACTTGAAGACTCCTGATTTTGAGAAGTTCTTTGGACTGTTTCTTCCCAATCAACAGGCTAAGTATGGCGTCAATTTCAACTAATATTCTTGAAAATACTTGGCCCTCGCTCAAGTGATATGAGATAAATGGAACTTGAGGGTATGTCTTTACATGTTTCCAAAGAGTCGGAACTTATTGTAAGAATAAAGAATAATTCGGCAAGAAAAATAATAAAATGATCATAAGGTTGTGTTTACTCCATCGACTTCAATAACCGAACAAACTGAACCGGAATTATCGGTTTCGATTTGGTTTCATTTATCAATCAATAATGAACCAAAAGCAAAATCGAAATGGTTTCCTTTATCAATTCAACTCGTCGAATCGGTTTCACCAAATTTTGTCTTTTTTTTTATACAGAAATTGAAATTAACCGAAATTAAACCAAAGTTTTGAAAATAAGCTAAATTACCTTTAATTGACCAAAATACATGAATCGAATATCCGAAATTATACGAATTACACAAATCGATCCAAAATTCAGTTGATTGTGGCAAAATTTTTATTACTCGAATTACCCGCCTAATCGATTCAACTTTGTAAGTGAATTTATACTCGAATTAACCGAACAGAATTGCAGGCCACGACTTCAATATAATAGTGTTAACATCATCAAGTTTTCTACGTGGTATTTATACTAGAAGCGTGCTATATGAGTATTCCTCTGCATCTGTAGAATAATCTCTGTAACCTGTGTGGCTGTGTGTGTATAACCTAAAATGAAAACTTTCCTAAATCTACACCAGAAGCTCAGGTTTCAAAATCTGTTCATAAGAAAATCCCACTCTTTTTGTCAGGTTTCAGGTTACGATTCCATTTGTATTTCTCCCAAGTTTGGAGGCGATTGTGGAGGTATAGCTGATGCTTGAGATTCACCATCAAGATCAAGATGAAACTCCAACACCTTCCTCTTACCAGTTTCTTGAGATGATTCTCGTGTCCTCTTGCTCAATGTCGAATCAGCAGTTGAAGAGTTTTTCAAGACAGACATGTGAGCTGCAGTTACCGCGGAGCTGAAAACACCAGCTTCTCTTAGCTCTTGGATTATTACCTGTGAGAGATTATCAAGCATTGATAGATCATGTCAAATAAAGAACATGGGTTTGGGTTTTGTAATAACTAACCATGGGAGCATAAATGCGAGTCAGAATTCCCTTCCTAATGAGTTTCAACTTCAATTTGTCATCTGTCCACACAACATGCTCTCTGTACCTGTAAAAGTGAAAGATTGTTAGATTGCAGCACGAAAAAATGGAGGTAGAACATTGATTATATATGAATCTATATCGATTACCATTGCAGCATTTCCTCTGAAGTTGCGGTTGAAGCAATAATAAACGCCTGCATGAGAAGGGAAAAGACAGCTCTAACTATATGTTCCAGAAAAAGAAACGACAAAAAGTATAAATCTCCACTCACAGCTCTGTCAAAGTCCAGCATGAAACATCTTTTGACATCAACTTTAGTTGGCTTACAGCCACATCGATCACGTCTTGAAGTAAGATCTGAAAATTTTGGATAAGTGTAGTGCAGCACAGCAGCATCTTCTAGTTTGACCTCTCTGTCAAAAAGATTCAATGCATCGACCACAAAAGCATTCAAACAAAGCTTCTACAAGAATCTAACATTTTAGATGCAGATATCACAAGTTGGCTAAGGCAATGAGAAGAGAGCAAGCATACTTTGGGCTCTTCTTATAGTTGTGCCATCGATGAGCACCATTGGGACGAAGATGGTTCTTAACACGAGCAGCAGCTTTACCATTTCCATAGGTTAGGAAATAGTTTGGATTCCCACGAGTGGCCTCTTTATAGCTTCCAAAGTAAACATCTCTCGGAAGATGGTCAAAATTCTTCTTGAACAATGATACCTACATTAAGATAGCTTCAGATGGTAACTAAGAAGCAAGTAAACACAGAAGATGGGTAATTTCTGTACCTCACTAAAAGGTTCTTTGATATCATCTCGCTCAACGCTACACTCCTGATACAAAGACAATGCAGATGAAGCCAGAAGAAGCTTTGTTTACAGTATGAAAATGAAATCATATCTCCTATAAGACTCACATAATTTGGAAAGACTACTGCATCAACGTTTGCAGAGATATTTCCTAGCAACTTCCTTAAAGAGTAATCAGAGGTTCCAGAAGGATGTATAAGCTCGTCGGTGTCAAGATGAATTATCCACTCCATAACTTCATTCTAAATTACATTGCATAAACATAATCATGTTGCGTGAAGCGAGTGTTACCATATTTACTTCCCTCCATGGAAAATGTTACAGATACCTGAGCTATAGTGATTGCCATTTCCATGTTCAAAGACTGTTTCACGAATAATTCGTAGTTGCAGGGTTTGTAGAAGAAGCTAGACAACCAAGTCTCGTTCCATATCCGGCTGTATAACAAAAAGAAATGAAACTTCTACATCTATAAATCAACTACAGTCACAAGGAAAGCCACTGCATATACATTACCAATCTTCTCTACACTCAGATATCCACAAAGATTCAGACCAGAAATATACCTTTTAGCTTGTTGTTCTTCTAACTCTTTTGTTCTGTATATAACTTTTACACCCTGCAAAAGAAATCACATTGGAAATAAGAATAGACGAAAAAGAAACCATGGTTAAGTTAAATGGATCAGACAAAAGCTTCCAGAGGTTACTGGTATGGTTTCCAAGACTCGAGACACATCTGGAGATGCAGCTTTCCCCTCAACAAATAGATAAAACGTTGAAACTCCAATCACTTTGTGAAAGAAAATCCATGGAAGTGTTTGCTCTAAGCCAGCAGAAGTGCTTGTTGTAATGCATATCTAGCATAAAGATCGCAAACCAAATCTCAAACGCATCCCAAATTGAAATCCCAAATCAAATCAAAGCATAAGAAATTAAAAGGAATCCTAAATTGGATCACGAAGGGACTCACTTTAGGTTTTAGATCCGAGTGGTAATCAAAATTCCAATCTCGGAAATAAGGAAACGAAGGCGCACGACTCTGTCCTAGAAGATCAACACAACCCGAATCAGAACCTGGACGAGGCAAAGACCGTTTCTCTTGGATCGTGGACATTCCGGGGAACACGTGATGATCCGTAGACCAATGCGTAACAGGGTCGTCGAGCCCACCACGCCATTGAAGAACAAAGGCAAAACAAGCGAGGGAGAGAGGAAGAAGTGTAAGGAGATAGAACAGACGCGAGGAAGATTGAGATGATGTTGAAGAAGAGGACACAGTGGGTTTTGAGGAGTGCCATAGACCCGCCATGCGAGAATACAGCAAGGAGAAGAAGAAGAAGAAGAAGAAGAAGAAGATATATACACTATGAATCCATGTGTGGATGTAAAGGCGTTTATACAGGAAGAACGAAGTTGAAACTGAAAGAGTTTGAAACGAGTCTTGTAGGAATGCAGAACGGAGCCGTTTGTTAGTTGGCTTTTTTTCTTCTAATTTTGTTTCTTATTGAAAATCAAAATAAATGTTATTATTATTTTATAAATAGAGAGATTGAAACAAAATAATAAAGTCTAGCTATCATTTTTTTAATAAAAATTTCCTCTTTTTAAAAAAATTATGCATTGTACAATTAATATTTTTAAAATAGTAGTTATTTTCAATAATTTCAATTTCATTATATCAAATCTTGAAAATTTATCAATTAATCGTAATCAAAACTAACTGAAATAATTAAAGACCAAAATACGTAATATAATGGTTTATGTTGGCATGATTATTGTGTTATTAGCTGTTTATAAGACACTAAAACATATACTACATAGTGTTATGATTCTGTTACATTCGACCCAACATGATATATATAAATCTTAGCTAAAAGGTAATTAGATTTTACTTTTCTTTGACTATTAGAGTTACTCATTTAGGTAAATTGATTGTCTAATAAGTCTCTGCCAAACACAACATCTATACATAAAATTTCTGCCAAACCTAATTCATTTACCATACATAACATCAAGTGGGTTATGTCTCTATATTGCATAAGAATGACAAGAATTGATTCAAACTAAATTGCATCAATTGATCTTCTCATACCAATATGAGCTCCAAGTAGTGGTCCAATGTTCCCATCCAAAACCGATTTCAGGTCAAGAATCTCTAAACCGGTTTTCAAATCAACCACCATCTTGTGACCCTTACATACATATCTTCTTGTTTCTTCTACTCTACATGGTTCCATAATGTTCTTGCTGTTGATTTCACTTACATCCGAAATCTTCTGCTCTTTTGATATCACAAGCAGCTTAGCCTTTAACCGGTTTAGAGCTTTGATCCTATTGGCAAACCGGTTTCTTTCCCCTGAAGATTCTACAGTTATTCCAGTGGGAAGATGTTGGATAGTAACCATATGCTCAGCTAATTTATGGTTCTCTTTTGCAGGATATGATACAATCAAATCTTCTTCCTTTACTTCAAATTCAGGAGATGCTCTCAAGAATAATGGTATGATATCAACAGTCGCTGAACATACCTGGAAGCAAAGCAAAAATCTTATAGATTACTCATGAGAAGAGGACACTTTATGATTTATATGGTGTATAATGAATATACCTCATCAGAAGTGGAACTTGTGATGAGTCGATGCACGCCTTGCTCACCTAAGAGATACCCATAAGCAAACTCGAATTCAAACTCTATAGTGGCTGAACTTACGCCATTTTTATTGCTCAATAAGCTACATTTCTCGGCCACTCTTGCATTTTGGCCTAGCTTTTCCGCCCATTTGATGTACATACTTACAACTTGTTGCGTCCAGATCTGCAAAGCCTTCAAATATATAAGGACACAGCAAGAATGAAAACTGTAAGTGCCTTGAGAATGGTGAAATTGACCTGAGATTTTGTGTCTTGAGATCCTGATTTGATGACCATACAAGCGTCTTCAGTGTCATATTGATCCCTAAGAAGCTTAGACATCTCATAATGGTGCAAAGATCTACTAAGATTCTCTGGATTAGCAGGGAAGAGAGCAAGAAAAATACCCAATTGCTTGTAGACGGTGTCCATGTCATCCATGGAATTGGAGGAACGAACAGAGAAGAGCAGAAATCGAGATGGTGTTCTCTTCTTGTAAAAGCGCCGCCATGAGCAGCCTCCGCATGTAGGCCTTGCCGCCATTTTTGTTCGCTAGAGTTCCGACAAAACCCAAATGAGTTTAAACCTCAGTCTTTTGTCCGCCTGACCTTATCCCCAAGAATGTCTTAAAATTTGAGTCTTTTATCTCTTGCACGTATAGCTCGCTAATCCAACTCGCCCAATACTCTGCGTTTTAATCTGCCAATACTCCGCAAAAGAAAAGGAAAAACGCGCAATTCAAATATGGAAACAGTTGTATTTATGTAAAGGACTACAATGTAAATCATTGTGCAATGAGATGCCCTAGAACTCAACCTATATATATATTGATACACTTGTGCATAATAAGAAATATTCAGTTCTACAATCATAATTCAATTCGAAGAATTATGGTGAGAATCGAGAAGTTTGAATGGTTCTATGCCAAACTTCGTGAGTCAGCTAACTCACCGCCGCTTCTGATTTTCGACGTTGATTCCATTTGTGCGCTTAATGGTATAACTCTTTTCCTCGTATCAGATTCGATTCTGTTTTCGTATTATCCTGTATCATCGTTTTTGGAGATCATCAAGTATGTTGGTCGTAGGATGTGTTCTTCTTCGGGGACTCCTGTGACGATACTGTTGATTAATTGGGGTTGTAATCGTGATTTGAGAGTCGAGCTTAATTTAGGTCCTGCAGATCGTGTCTTTGTCGTGGATAGTCATCGACCTATTCATTTGAATAACCTGAGTGATCAGAATGAACAGGTTATTGTTCTTGATGATGATGATTCTGATGATGTGTTGAAATTGGCGCAAGAGAATTTTCATGTACCTGTAGAAAGTGGAGTTGCTGACGAATCTGATGAAGAAGAAGAGGGAAGTGATGAAGAAGAAGAGGGTAGTCATAGTGAGAGTGATGATGGTAATATGTGACAGGAAAATCATATCTCAATTCTAGTTTTCTCTTATTTCTGATTTAGTTCAATTATATGTGTAAACCGATTTTGGTTTACCAAAAAACAATATGTAGGTCTATCGACCATTTTTTAGAATCAATAAAAGAAAACATATTTTATAAAAGAAAAAGAAAAAAGCAAAAACCAGCATCCATGTGTCCTCTAATGTTCTTTATTGTCAACCTACTTGCAACTGGTCTAAATGATGAAGATGAAAAAGACGTGTATAGTTTTCTTCAAATTGTCAAATCCACAACGAATACGGATGCATACGTTTCTTCCCCTGGTTTTGATATTACAGAGGAAGAAATGGTTGAATGGGCTGAATCGCCCAAGCGAGACTCTACTCTTGGAGAACCCAAGTTTGAGGACAGTGCCGAGTTCCAATATATACATGATGAAGGCGAGCCATCGGAATCCAAGTGGGATAAAAGTTCTCTGTGGAACAATGGCTGTGATGGTGGCTTAGAATGGGGAGTCTCAAAAAATACAGGTGGTGAGGAAAACCCACAGACTGAACTTAGGTCCTGTGACGATACTGTTGATTAATTGGGGTTGTAATCGTGATTTGAGAGTCGAGCTTAATTTAGGTCCTGCAGATCGTGTCTTTGTCATGGATAGTCATCGACCTATTCATTTGAATAACCTGAGTGATCAGAATGAACAGGTTATTGTTCTTGATGATGATGATGATGATGATGATGAGACGCAAGCGGATTTGGCTTATAATTCTGATGTGTTGAAATTGGCGCACAAGAATTTTCATGTACATGTAGGAAGTGGAGTTGCTGACGAATCTGATGAAGAAGAAGAGGGAAGTGATGAAGAAGAAGATGGTAGTCATAGTGAGAGTGATGATGGTAATATGTGACAGGAAAATCATATCTCAATTCTAGTTTTCTCTTATTTCTGATTTAGTTCAATTATATGTGTAAACCGATTTTGGTTTACCAAAAAAACAATATGTAGGTCTATCGACCATTTTTGAGAATCAATAAAAGAAAAAGAAAAAGCAAAAACCTGCATCCATGTGTCCTCTATATAGCTTTATGGTGTTAAGTTTCAGGTGATGTAATAGCCGGGTGGCAATGGATGCATAAGTTTAGGAACCACCACAAGGTCTCTCCCCCTTAACACTAATATAGCCCCAGCGTTGTTTGCAGTAGCTTAGTAAGTAAGTAATTTGTAGCTGAAAAGAGCGTTATCAAATGTCCCTCCATCACACGTACACACAGTTGAAGATCATTGTTGTTGCAGAACTCCATGACACCTTCGACACTGTAATTGCAGAAGTTATGAAATATAAGAAAAGACCACTCACCCCAAAAGTAACCACTCCAGGGCCTCTAGAATTAGGCCTTAAACCTTCGACACTGTCATTTTCCGTCCGATCGGACCTTAACAGATAGCAGATTTAGCAATACTAGTGAGACAAGGATCAATTAACAAAAAAAAAAACCTTGAAACAGTTATTAGAGATGAAAACTGACCATAGTAAGCACAATCGATCCAGCTTCCATCGTAATTGGACGTTGGATATTTTCAATCTTCTTCACATGGTTTATCGATCGACCTATCCCACCTTGCATACATATGATCTTCTTCTCAATCAATGCAGCCAGAGGTAGCCAGTTGAATAAACTGTTTATTCGGTGCCTAAGCCAGATCCCATCACGTTCACCCTGCAAAGAGAAAGACTAAAACAAAAAATACCTTTAAGGCAAGCAGAAGTGTAATTGTTTCTAATCAGCAATGTCAGTTAGCCCAACAAAAGCAATAGAGAAAGTAACGTTCAGTTAGCATTAGAGATAGCCAAACTACAAACACAAAGTAGAACTACAAATATGATCAACACAATCAACGGTTCCAGCTTATCAATATCAAATCATAAAACAACCTAAAAAGCCAATATCTAGCTAAAATTTCAGAAAAAAATTCCAGGTTATCGGATCTATTCACTTAACATAGTAATCTGTTCCAATGTTTTCAAGGAAAAACGTTGATGAAAATTGAAAAGAGTAGAACTTTGGCGGCAACGCATCACAATCAATCTATGAGAAACAATCAGCATATCAAGAAAATTGTTTGATATTCACGATTTTAAAAAATATTTAAAAAATTATTCCACTTTTAAAAATATATTTAATATTCAAAGATTTTTTAAAAAATATATAATAAATAAAAACAAATAATACCCTTAAAGAATAAAAATCTATACGAACACTTTAAATAATTATTCCATTTAAAAAAAACATATTCAATATTTGACGTTTGTTCGTTTAACAATTAAAAAATAATAATATCCTCAAGAATATACTTCTATTCTCTTTTTCATTAATCCTCTTATATATTAAAATACTCTTATATATTAAAAGAGAAGTGATTTTGCTGACGTGTCAACGCCACAATTTTTCTAGATTCTTTTATTTTAAAATTTTACTATCTTAAACCTATTGTCAAACAGATTTATATTTAATTCGTTTTTAATGGAATATCTTTATTCGTGTTGCCAAACAATATATTCTCAATAAATATTTTCTTAAAAACTTCGTTTTTAATATTAAATCCTCTTATATATTAAAAGAGAAGTGATTTTGCTGACGTGTCAACGCCACAATTTTTCTAGATTCTTTTATTTTAAAAATACTATCTTAAACCTATTGCCAAACAGATTTATTAATGAAATATCTTTATTCGTGTTGCCAAACAATATATTC
>OVAU01002447.1:0-12516 GCA_900406315.1 Biscutella laevigata subsp. laevigata
CAAAAACTACTCTAAAAACTACAAACATTCAAAGCCTTAGTGTAGTGTATGTTGGTTTATATAATTAATTCTTAAAAAGGAAAAATAATACACTCAATTTTGATGTTAGTTTCTATTTACAAAATTACAAATGACATGGCATACGAAAAAAACGAACCAAAAAATCTCAACGACTTCTAATACTGCAAAGTCTTTTTCTAATTTAACATTTGGAGTGTGGCCAGACCTTTAGAATTTGTCATTTTTATTTTTCCGTCTCTCTCGGAAGAGAAGGAAATTTTCAAGAACGATCGATTTCCCCGAGGCAATTTCCGTTAGAAGAACAATTATTCCCGGCGAGATAGACTGAACCTTCCTTTAATTCACGTCACAGGTTATCGAAGATAGTTAAGAATTTCGACTATGTCGTCGGAGGTGCAACAGCTGATCGTCGTTGCCGAAGGCACTGCTGCTTTGGGACCTTATTGGCAGACTATTGTTTCCGACTATCTCCAGAAAATTATCAGGTTTGTTTCACCTTCTATCTCTTCTTCCTCGATTTTCTTTTTTTTTTTCCTTCAGAGCTGCTAGGGTTTCTGCTCCTGAGCTGAATTTGATACCGTCAAATTACGCCTTAACTTCTATCGATAGATCGAACCTTGCTATTCCGCTTTTACCAAATGTCTTTTAATCATGCTTTGTATGTTCGTCGCGTCTGAGTTATTACTGTGTCTCTTTGGTGATGTTCTTTGGTTTATAATTTGAGAGATTCCTTTTACTACTTGCCTCTGTGTTTCAACCTAACTTGTGGTTCCTACATTCGTTTTGATTCTGTGAGAGGATTTTTTTTTTTTTTTAATACAAAGCTTACTTAAAGCAATNTTAGCAATTTCTTTCTTTCCATCGCGTAGAATGGTATTCAGATGTGATTACAGAGGATATACTACTCCATACTACTGTTTCAGAATCGCCTGTACAATTTGTAACTAAACTTGGTGGCTATTCAGAATAATGCAAACTCTGCCAGCAAAATTCCAGTTCAGATGATCTAACTTTTATCCTCTTCGCCTGATTAACAGCACCTCATAACACAGTCAAAATGATAAAATCACTCTTAATAGCGTCTCCTGGTGGTTGGTTGACTAACGAAAAACGTTTTATTTACGGGCACTTTTTTCATGGATTGGATTACTCTTCTGAGTGGATATTGAAAACATAGGTTAGATCAGTGTCCAGTGAATATTAAGTAGCTTGTTGTTCTTTTCGGACGTATTTAGAAATGAAACCTTTTGAAACTCTGAACACCTTATTAAAACTTTCAGTTTATACGCCCCTCTTTGATTTCTATTGGCTCCCTGCTTCTAGGTGGATAATAAGCTCCTTGCTTCTTGAAATTAGATTGTTTTTTTTGTTTGAGTATGGTGAAACTTCTGAAAGTATATTTTTGGTGGATGTGGCACCAGTTGAGCTACTCATGTCTCTGCCTGACATTTCTGTTAATGCATTCTGTGCGTTAAATGCAGGTCTGTCTGTGGCACGGAGTTAAATGGAGAGGTAATGTATTTGACTCATCCTACTTTTGAGCAAACTCAAGTTTTTATTCTTGAGCAAACTGTAAATAAATATTTCGTAGTGTTACTTGTACACAGAATATATTGTATATGTTGCGTCAAATCATTCCGACACAAATATTAAAAGAGGAAGTAGACAGTTTGATATATCTGATTCGATAGTTGATGAATTTTTATTATTCAATTAACTTGCAGAGGAACTCTGTTTCCAACGTTGAGCTATCACTGGTTGTCTTCAATTCTCACGGTTCATATTGTGGTATGTATTATTCTCCATTTCCGTGATATGCAAATACAAACATGTTTGAGTGCTTTTTCATGGTCATTCATTTTATTTTAATTAATGTTCTTATACTCTGTTCTTCTTAGGTTGCTTGGTACAACGGAGTGGCTGGACAAGAGATGTTGATGTTTTCTTACATTGGCTTTCGTCCATTCAATTTGCTGGTGGTGGGTTCAATGAGGCCGCCACAGCTGAAGGACTTTCCGAAGCATTGATGGTGGGAAACTTGATCGATTGTCATCTATGACAACTAGAAATGCATATTTCCACTGTCTTGCAAGTACCTTTTGACTAGTTTTTTTCAATAGAATTATTTCTTTATTTCCATGGCTTCATTATATTTGGCGGTGCTTCTGTCAGTGATATTTCAGATCTTTAAACCTCACAATTTTCTTCTGACTTCATGACGCAGATGTTTCCTCTTCCTTCAGGCCAAGCTCAACCAAGTAATGATTTCAAAAGGCACTGTATTCTTATCACAGCTAGCAACCCCTACACACTGCCAACGCCTGTTTATCGTCCAAAATTGCAATCTGTGGAACGGAATGAAAATGGTGATGGGCGACCTGAAAGTCGTTTATCAGATGCCGAGACAGTTGCTTCGTATTTTTCCAGGGTACCTTTTTATGATTTCACCATATATTATGACTTGGTACAATTAGTCCATTCAGTTTGGAATCACTAATATGCTATATTGGTGTGCAGTGCTTGGTTTCTTTGTCTGTTATATGTCCAAAGCAGCTTCCAAAGATTAGAGCACTATACAATGCGGTGAGACTGTGTGTATATTTGCAATTAACTAGATGATAAGCTAACAAAAGTGTTTCTTTTGTCAGCCAGCTAAAAGCCGTCTTTATCCTCAATGGTACATGCTGGTGTAAGAATGTTTTATGAGTACTCTTAAGATTTTTTTCTTTTAAATGCAGGGAAAGCTCAATCCACAAAGTGCAGACATGCCTATTGAGACGATTAAGAACACATTCTATCTTGTCCTCATCTCAGAGAATTTTGTGGATGCACGTGCTGCCCTAAGTCATTCGGCTACAAATTTGCCACAGACCCAGAGCCCTGTGAAACTAGACAGGGCCACTGTTGCTCCATCTCTTCCAGTCACTGGGCAGCCTCCAGCTGCTGTGCCATCAGGTTCTTCTTCTGACCAGGCCCTTTTTTATTTAAAATATCATGATTTCTCTTCGTGTGTATTTCGGAGTTTCATCCTGCTCCTTTCTGTCTAAAGATCTCTTTTTGTGATTTTCAGCCAGTGGACCTATTCTTAATCGGCAACCAGTTTCTGTTGGACTGGTTCCAACTGCCACTGTGAAAGTTGTGAGTCCATTTGAATTTTTTAGCCATTTTAAGGAGGCGACTTTATTGGCAACTAAATGTCGTAAATTAAACCTCAAATTGATCATAAATTTATCCTATGGTGCTTAACAAGACATTCTCAAATATTTCTTATATTTGATTGAATTGATTTAATGTTAAGTTCTTATGAATTATCCCATTTAAATTTGTGTACCAATTATACAATAATCTACTTATATAAAAGTTAATTGGAATTGTGGGATGAATCTCAGGAGCCTAGCACTGTCACTTCTATGGCAGCAGCTCCAAATTTTCCCCAGATCCCTTCTGTAGCCCGGCCTGCTACACAAGCAATTCCTTCAATTCAAACATCTTCAGCACCGCCAGTTTCACAAGATATGGTCATCACCACGGAGAATGCACCAGATATTAAGCCTGTGGTGGGTGGCATGACGCCACCATTGCGTGCTGGTCCTGGTGGAGCGAATGTAAATCTGTTGAATAATCTTTCTCAAGTTCGGCAAGTCATGAGCTCTGCAGCCCTGGCCGGTGCAGCCTCATCGGTCGGGCAAAGTGCGGTTGCCATGCATATGTCAAATATGATATCAACCGGAATGGCTACAGCTTTGCCTCCTTCACAAACAGTGTTTTCTTCTGGACAGCAGGGAATTACTTCAATGGCTGGTTCGAGTGCACCAATGGGAACTGCACCAGTAGGACAAAGCCCGGGTCCTAATAATGCCTTTAGTCCTCAAACAACTTCAAATGCTACTTCAAACCTTGGTGCTTCACAGCCAATGCCAGGGATGCACCAAGGAAGTCATTCTGGAGCACAGATGATGCAAGGTGGAATTTCCATGAACCAAAACATGATGAGTGGTCTCGTTCAAGGAAATGTATCTTCTGGAACTGGTGGAATGATGCCTACTCCAGGAGTTGGCCAACAAGCCCAATCAGGAATACAACAACTTGGTGGCAGTAACAGTTCAGCTTCTAATATGCAGTTGTCACAGCCATCATCGGGGCCTATGCAGACTTCACAATCCAAATATGTAAAAGTCTGGGAGGTAATGTCAGTTTACCTGTCTGAAACTGCGGTGGTTTTATGCTAACGCAACTTACATTTTCAAATTCATATAGGGAAATTTATCTGGGCAAAGACAAGGGCAGCCTGTTCTTATAACAAGACTTGAGGTGCGTTGTGAGCACTGACTATCGTCATCCTAGGCTCTTCCCTCCCTTTATGTCTTTTGTGGGATTACATGCTTGCTTCCTCAAACACATCTTCCTTGACTAGAACTTTGTTGAGTTGCTCCTTGCTAATGGTAACGGCTTTCTTTATATTTGACAGGGTTACCGAAGTGCTTCTGCCTCTGATTCGTAAGTTCACAACTAAATGAAATATGAAAACAACAGTTTTCAGTTACAGTCTACTCCTTGAGAAATATTTGTAGCTGCTAAAAGAATATTTGCTTTCTCTTTTTATCCGTCTCCCAGGTTAGCAGCAAATTGGCCACCAACTATGCAGATTGTTCGCCTCATATCCCAGGATCATATGAATAACAAGTACTATCTTCTAACCATAGCTTTCCTTATTTCCGCCGGGTCTTGGGTGGATGTTGTTTTGTTGCTACTAATTCTTCACCTGACTTTGCATCAGGCAATATGTTGGCAAAGCTGATTTCCTTGTGTTTCGGGCCATAAGTCAACATGGGTTTTTAGGACAACTTCAGGATAAGAAGCTTGTAAGTTTTGTTGATAGTTTATGCCACTTGTCTCCTTTTCCTATTTATATCACTCGGTTATTTTTTTCAAATTTTAATTACTGGTTTATTCAATATCGGGCAACATAGATGTTGAAAATTAATCCTTGCAAAAGTCTTCGGACGTTTAGCTATAAACTTTTTCTCCGTGGACGTATCAATCTCTTGCAATGTTTGCATAATCGCATGCCTTACTGTTTTCATCTTCACGCTAAGCTTTTGTGGAGTTGTATATGATGATAACTCTGTGGTCCTCTGAATTGCAGTGTGCAGTCATCCAGTTGCCATCACAGACACTGCTGCTCTCTGTCTCTGACAGGGCTTACCGCTTAATTGGAATGCTTTTTCCAGGGGTAAGCAAGCACCAGATTTGTACCTCTAGATGTTTTACTTCACATGTATTCATTATCTGAGTGGCTTTGCTTCACATGTATTCATTATCTAAGTGGCTTTGCTTCACATGTATTCATTATCCAAGTGGCTATTGAGTTTTGTTTTTTGGTTTATTTGATGGTTTCTCTCAGGATATGGTTGTGTTTAAGCCGCAGATCCCTAATCAGCAACAACAGCTACAACAGCAGCAGCAACAACAGCATATCCAGCAGCAGCAACAACAACAACAGCAACAGCAGCAACAAATGCCACAACTCCAGCAACAACAACAGATGCCACAACTCCAGCAGCAGCAACAGATGCCACAACTCCAGCAGCAGCAGCAGCAGCAGCATCAATTGTCACAGCTCCAACATCATCAGCAGCAACAACATCAGCAGCAGTTGTCTCAGCTTCAACACCATCAGCAGCAGCAGCAACAACAGACGTCACCACTGAATCAGATGCAGCAACAGACTTTGCCATTAAATCAGATGCAGCAGCAGCCACAACAGATGGTTGGGTCAGCAGTAATGGGTAGTCAAACTTTTGCCCAAGCTCCTGGAAGATCACAACAAAGTGGTGGTGGAGGGCAACCTAATATGCCAGGAGCAAGCTTCATGGGATGAAGTTAATTCTCTTCATATTTTGCTCGTAATTAAAAATTCCTTCTGTTTTTTTCTTCTTTTCAACTCCATCTTTTGTGTCATCTGTTTCGTTTTCTGCCTGACAATGGCATTTTAATTGGGGGGGGATCCCACCAAAACTCGCACAGCACCAAACTTTGTCTATTTCTTTGTCTAGAGAAATATATTGGTTTGTCTCTGTTTCTCATGGTTTTGTCAGAGTCTTGCTGTGAGGAGGTCATTCATTAGTAGTCCTCAAAGCAAGAAAACCTCTTATCTTGCTTTTTATCTGATTGATTGACAAGAAGATAAAGGATCAAAATCATGTTTGCTTACGGTCTTGTAAATGATTTCCACAGGTATGAAAGATACAATCAATAACTCTGGTTTATACACAAAAGTGCCTGGCCTCTGATGTAGCTATTTATTTATTTTTATAAAGTTTTTGGTAACAGATCTCGTTTTGTTTTGGCTCCCATATATTCGATTTCATTTGGAACTATTCCTGATTTTTTTTGACCAAAATAAATTGATAAGTTTTCGAGAAAAAAGCCTTAATTATTGGAATTGATAAGACATAGTGTAACTATGATGCGCACTAAAACGAATTCGACTGTCTTTTTTCGAAATGTAGACGACAAACCTGACTTCTCTTCTATAGCTCACTCAGTTACTTGAGGTGGTAGGGTCTCCCATTAACGTGGCACATAAATTTGATAAACATATGGTAACTTTGTACCAATTTTCAAGCCATATTGTATACGATTCATCCGCACCTACAGATTTCGTAGATCGAATCATGGGGACATGAACCAAAGGCCCTTTCTCAAAAGATGAGAAAAATGCCAGCACTCAACTTTTTCTCTTAATATTTAAACTCTCATAAGCTTGGACTCGAGAATACTGAACCATACATTAAGTGGTATCTGGAAAAGCAAAGATGCAATTTTGATTATTTATATAAAAACTTAAAAAGCTGTTTTTCAAAGTCTTCTAGCTTTTCTTTTGTTATAGCTCAATATACTACTCTAATTAGTGACACTTTTAACTCTTTGTGGGTGTGGTTGGTGGGCTTAAATATATCACACTCTTTAATTTTTTTTAAAGGTTTTATTCTCCTAATCAATCATTTTTACTTGGAGTGTGTAAATTGCTTTTTTCAATCATAAGTGTCACAAATTAATCTACCGAAATGTCCAAATTACTTGGAGTATGTCCAAATTCATCTTTGCACTATTTATTTTGTTGTAAAATTTGTTTGTACGCTTTATATATATAACTATTCAGAACCTGAGCTTATATGATATAATGGATTTGAGAGAAGCAAAAGAGAGTGTCTAAGGAAAATACAATACCAAATATGAAGATTATATTCTTTTAGAAATCTTCTTATATTTGTGAGTATTGTTAACATGATGTTTATGATCTTTTAGTTGCAGATTAGTTGGATTTGACAATTTTACACGTTTCGAAATTTAATCAGTTCAACTTTTGTATGAGCATCACAGTGCTCAAAAATTAAAGTTCCTTTACGGAAGCATCCGATATAAAATAAGACGAGAAGAAAAAGAAAGTCCAACAAGTGAACATTTAATTTATAGTTAGGTAAGAAATTTACATAAAACTTTATTTCGGAACCCAAAACATCATTTAAAAAGCTTTAAGAGTTCTCCACATTTCAAGGTAACTGAGATTGTATCACTTATACTGAAAACAATAGACAAGAGAATGGTCTCTACATCTCCGGTCTCTCCATCTAAGGTCCTTCCTCTATAATCATTCACCTTCTCAGTTCTTTCTGCTTTCCTTACGAATTCATTTCTGTTTACAGGAAACCGATAGAAAGTCCGGCGAGAAATGGGCGGCGGGAGATCCATCACGGCCAGCGAAATGGTGGTACTCTACTTTTCACACCGTCACCGCCATGATCGGTGCCGGAGTCCTCAGCCTCCCTTATGCCATGGTTTACCTTGGCTGGTACTCTTTCTTCTATTATATTTACAACTTTTATGCCCTAGAAGTTATCTTCTACGTTTGTATTTGAAGAGAACCTTCAAGGAACAAACAAACAAAAAGGATTTTTGGGTTGATTTGTAAAATATGAAAGCAAGTGATCTTATGATGTGTGTGTGGTGAAAACAGGGGACCAGGGACGTTGGTGTTAACACTTACATGGGGACTAACCTTAAACACGATGTGGCAAATGGTGCAGCTTCATGAGTGCGTGCCTGGAACCCGGTTTGACCGGTATATTGATCTAGGCCGGTATGCTTTCGGACCAAAACTAGGCCCATGGATCGTCCTCCCTCAGCAGCTCATCGTCCAGGTCGGTTGCTGCATCGTTTACATGGTGACTGGTGGCAAGTGTTTAAAACAGTTCGTGGATATTACTTGCTCCACTTGCACTCCGTTACGTCAATCCTACTGGATCCTAGCCTTCGGTGGGATCCACTTCCTCCTCTCTCAGCTCCCTAACTTCAACTCCGTCGCTGGCGTCTCCTTAGCTGCAGCCATCATGTCCCTTAGCTACTCGACGATAGCGTGGGCAGGAAGTATCTCACATGGAAGAATCCCTGACGTGAGCTATAACTATAAGTCAACGAATCCAACTGACTACATGTTCAGAGTCTTCAATGCTTTAGGTCAAATCTCATTCGCTTTCGCTGGCCACGCCGTAGCTCTAGAGATTCAAGCCACGATGCCTTCTACTCCCGAGAGACCATCGAAAGTTCCCATGTGGCAAGGCGTGATCGGAGCTTACTTAGTCAACGCTATTTGCTATTTCCCTGTGGCTCTAATATGTTATTGGGCTTTTGGACAAGACGTAGAAGACAATGTGTTGAGGAATCTACAAAGACCAGCTTGGCTCATTGCTACTGCTAATCTCATGGTCGTTGTTCACGTCATCGGTAGCTACCAAGTGTTTGCTATGCCTGTGTTTGATCTTTTGGAGAGGATTATGGTTAATAGATTCGGTTTTAAACATGGAGTTGTTCTTAGGTTTTTCACTCGAACTACTTATGTCGGTAAGACTTTTACCTTTTATTCATCATCATCATCATATATATAAGAGAGTCTAATAAGAAATTTGACAAATTTTTTTGTTGAAATGGCAGCAATTACATTGTTTATTGGTGTGTCATTCCCCTTCTTTGGAGATCTTCTAGGGTTCTTTGGAGGATTCGGTTTTGCACCTACTTCCTTCTTCGTAAGTCCTCTTATATCTTCTTCATTAATATACTCCTACTTCTTGTTTTATATCACTGTATATAGACTATACAAAAGTTCAATGTTATGAAGATAAGTAATTTGATAATCTTGTTATGGATATGTAATCTATTATCATGCCGTAGCTCCCAAGTATAATGTGGCTTATCATCAAGAAACCAACAAGATTCAGCATTACCTGGTTCATCAATTGGGTAACCAAAAACTATATTTACATTCGTATATATAATCTTTTGAAAATGAACAATGTTTAGATCGTTGAATTGTTTTATGTTGTGCAGATATCTATTATCGTAGGAATGTTCATAATGATTGCGTCAACAATTGGAGGACTAAGGAACATCATTGCAGATTCTTCTACTTATAGTTTCTACGCGTAATCAGTAGATCTAATACACTAAATTATTGTTAAAATGGCCGTGTGTCTCGAGTTAGAGAGAAATATATATATAATCTGCTACTTATTCAATAAGACACAACATTGTTAATTCCTCATTGATCTTCGTTGCCATCATCCACACATGTAGTAGAAATAAAGAAGAGGATTGTAAAGCATTAGGACTCAACAGAAGTAAGAAATGATTGAATGCCAAAAATAATGAATAGCATTCCACCAGAAAGAGAAACCTGCAATAAAATTAGACCAATGTTTAAACTTTTGAAGAGATTTTGTCTCAAATGTAGAAAGGGAAAGGGAGATATTACAATTCGTTCAGATATCTGAGAGGCTAAGCTTTTTCCTCCTATAACAGCAGCAGTGGTGCACAACAGCTGTGCCCTGTGTAGGTCACGGTTTAGTCAGTAACTATGACTCAAAACGTATGATTTTGTGATGTTAAGACTCAAAACTATTGTAGTGAAACTTACACAGCTCCACCAAGAATCACCCCAAGCGGATTTTCATCTGCAGCCAAACCAATTGTAGCAAGCTAGGAACAAAAAAGCACTTGATTATGGTGAATATTTGAAACACTTAAACTGAACTAATCGAGAGTAAGTGAAAGCTACCTGACTCTTGTCACCCCATTCACCAAAGAAATTAATCGAAAATGCCTGCAGAAAGAAGACTAATTCAGCGAGAGAGGTCTACTTCTTTTCAGAGCAGATTCTGAGAGGATCTTTTATTATTAACCTTGAGAAAAATGGGAGAGACGAATTGTGTGAGGAATGGCCTTTTCTGCTTTTTGTTTTCATCTATAATCTACAATGACAAGAAATGGTTTTGTGAAAAACATTGTCAAAGGTAAGTCAGTCCAACACGCAGACATGAGACATCGATCTTGGTGTTTTGGTTCCATACCTTGCTATTGTCTTTTGTAGGTTTACCATTAGCCTTCAAATCAGAATCCTGTGGTGAAACACACAAGAAAGTCAAAACCACAAAAAAGCATTAAACTAAACGTGAGAATGAGGATGGACAAAAGATAACAGACCAGTTCTGCTTCGACTTGAGCCAATTCTTCCGAACTCCTGCAAACAAAGTGGAATCAGATAACCTGAATTTCTTGGATGTAAATATTCATCCTCATGACATACAAAAACTTGATGGAACAGTTATTACCCTTCTCCTTTAAAACCGTCCCACAAAGACCATAGCCCGAAACCAAAGAACAAAAATGTTGTAATGTGATGGGTCCATTTGCGAGAGAGCTGCAAGTGAGGGGGTTGAATCAGCGTTTAGTCAAAGATACACCGAACTAGAAAACTGATTTCAAGCAAGTAAGTAGTTCACACAGATAAAAAACATACCAGATTTGGAGCAGCCCATCCAAGAGTAGCAGAGAGGATAGTCATGATCTATGAATTAGCAAAAAAACGAGCTTCCAAATATGGGAAAAGGAGTCAATGAAACCAATAGTAAAAAGGGCTCCGGAAAACTTACAATCAAGGCTGATAGACAACCAGCCAGTACAAGTCTCCTAGGATAACGCATCGCCAATATCTGATTTCAAGGGCAAATAGGTTAAGCTTGCACATCAAGATACCCTCAAGGAGGCAGTGAATCCAGTGATAGATTCTAAACCAACAAAACCCTCAGAAACAAATTTTGGTAATATAATAAACACAGAAAGCTTCTCTGACTGAGAAACAAAACTATATAGTTGTTTCAGAGCAGAATCAATGTATAACTTGCATACAAGACCCATTGAATTACAGTTTATGAAACAAAATAATCACAAGTATCGGAAAAGAGGAACACTTACAGCAGCAGCGAAAAACGTTTTGTCGCCAATCTCGGAGACAAACGTCATGGCGAGTGACTTCGTAAACCCCTATACAAACCCCATCAATCGTAACTCCAGATTAGCTTCCACAACAATCCCAATTAAAAAAAAAAAACAGAGCTTCTGAAAAAAACAGATATTTTTTACTGTACCTGCAAAACAGAGCTCATGGCTGTCGGATTGAATTCGACAGCGAATCAGCTACAAACGGGAGAAGATACAGAGACGACGGAGTGTTCTACTGCCGGAGGGAGCTAACACTGGCTGAAGGGAGCGTGTTAGAAAGCTTTTACTTTGAGGTACACAAAGCTGAATCCTTCTTTGAAGGCTTTTAAAGTGAAATTGATTCGGATTCTTTAATACTTAAAGAAATCGACAAGTGTATCGTGACCTCCTGTAAAATAAGAAGATGCGAATTTGTTCCTCTGTTTTCGTCATTGTCCGAAGTAAAAGATAAAAGACTTTACTTCGCTGATAAAGACTTGACATGAAGAAGAATGAGTTGATGACTCGTCTCAAGATTTTTCTGTTAGATTTGCCCAAAACTGATTGGATATTATTCGATTAGCGTATCGCAACTAATTTTTTTATTTGACTTTATCCAATTAACCTGCCCAAAACTAATTGGAGATTTAAATTGATTCCTAGACGCACGTAATTTGATTCGATTTGATCCTACAACTGATTTTAACTTGATTTTTATTCAGTTCTAAATACTTGTATAAAAATATATTTATTAGCCTGACGTTGCTAAGAACAATAAAGTTAAACTGGAATTAGAAGTGTATTTTATAGTTTAGCATTTTGGGATTAGGCCGCAAGGTTGATATAAACTAGGGAGTATATAAGGGCCCAATCAAATGTTAACTAAAGGCCCATGAAGGATCCATGCGATATTCCTTCACATATAGTAGTTCTATGCTAAAGAGTATTTTGTTAAACTCAAGAGGAAGATGGAAAAGTGACGAGAACTTAAACAAAATCGATATACTATGGATTAAGGAGCCACACTAACCGCATTGAGATCAGAAAACAGAGGTTTAATTAATCTTCACACTTAAAGACGATGAAGAACCTCCTCTTCCCTTTAAACCATTTATCAATCTTGATTCTTCAAAATATATAGGGCAAATTGCACTCTAACACTCTTTTGTTAAATCTATT
>OVAU01002448.1:0-12515 GCA_900406315.1 Biscutella laevigata subsp. laevigata
AGAAACGGGAAGGTTACCCTACCAAACTATCCGACCGAAGTAGAACATGCTGACGTGAGAGTCAATCAGACCCCCCTTTCTGACACAGAAATTGGAGGATCGATTGAGGGTTCGAAGAATCCGACCCCTGAGTTCGACGAGACGAGCCATGCGGAACCGTGTAGTTCGACAGAACCTAAGGAGTTCGACCGAACCTCCTCANGGCAGAGTTCGACCGAACCTGATGGGTTCGACCGAACCTCCCTAGCGAATGTTTCCGGTTTGGCATGCAGATCATGTTGGGTAGTCTTGTGTTTATGCATTGAGGTACGTTTACGGACGCTTGGGGCCTTAGCTTGGATGGTTGCTTAACAAGCCTCTTGCTTTGTTTCCGGGAAAAAAATATGTTTTTTTTTGTGAGAAGGCTTTTGTGTAGTAGTTTTTGCTTTATTAACATTAAGTGGCAGTGAAGCATCGCCCCCTCACCATTAGTTTTTCTGGAAATGATGACCTTGCACAATTAGTTCTTGAAAGAAGTTTACTTTTTTTATCTTTGACTTTGTCATCCCACTCAGTTTGACCAGGACCACCAGCTTCACAGTAAGGTACGACAACTAATTGATACATTTAAAAAGTGTGAGATAACATGACCTAATTAAGGTATATACAAAGGTGGGAGAGGAAACACACAGACCAAAGGATCGTGCTTAACTATGAGAACGTCCTTTTTCTTCATAAGACTCAGGTTGGCCAAACCAACAAATGGAGCTTTTTCCAAGGGTTGCATTTCTAAACCCCTAGGTAATTTAGTCTTCAGTAGTGGAATACACTTGAAAGCAAGCATCTGGAGAACTATCGGGAAGCCTTTAAGGTTGGACGACTGTTGTTGGAGTTGCTGACACAAGGTGCCAATTGGATCATCGCCTTTCCCATTTGGCTTCTCTGGTCTCATAACATTGATAGTCTTAAGGAATGCCTCCCTTCCCCAAGGGAAATTCATAAATTGTCTTGGTCGGCCAGCAGGTTTACATACTTGGGGGTTGGTGTATGGGTCTGTCGATTGGCTATCAAGACTCTGTCTATGATTAGGAATAAGGCAAGGTCAATCTTCCTCCAACTTGGCATGTCGGTACTGTTTGCCAGCATATGAGCTACATTAGCAAGAGTTGTTTTAGGATCAGGTCCTATAAATCTTTCCCAAGTTGAACCTTCCTCTACATCAGTAATTTATTTCTTTCTTCTTGACAGTAGTAATCGTAAAATTCACTCCAGTCCAGGCCTCTTATACTGCCAAATTCTGAAAGTAAGAATCTCAAGGGTTGTCCCCCAAATACTGTCCACAACTAGTACCTTTTTATCACTAACTGGCGGGAAAGTAAGCAGTGGATGAATTGGTAGGAGATTGGGCACTGGCTAACAAGAAGATTGTATAGGCCCCCAAATGGTGATGCTTATTATCTCAAACTCTGGACTCCCTTCAAGTATAGATTGTACGAAAGATAATATATCCAACTTCGAATAAACATTGAGACGTCTTTTGGGATATCGGTGAGTAGCAAATAGTCAAGGGGGCATATCTTCTAAGGTAGCATCGTTATGTTTTGTACTTGTGTAGATGAGACAAACGTGATAGAATTAACTGTTGAACATGTTCGAATGATAAAATCCAAATAACATATAACTATGATAAGAGACAAACAACAAATGTGCCAATCGAATCATTTAGTGGAAACACCGACATGTTAGATTCTCCAGAATATAAAAGTTTTTGGAACTAAAAATTGTCACAAAATCAACGAAAAACATCTCACACAACCAACAAAACACGAACAAGGATTACACACCACAAAGCAACGAACATATGTCGGATCGCCATATTCCACTGATTTCCTCTAACTTATAAATTTACACGGGAACTAAGCCCTACCACAAATAAAATTTTCAAGACGGATATAAAATATTCAAAAAATTATCTTTTAAAAGCCACACATTGCTTAAGAAAATAATAAGCAAAGATGATTTAGTTATATATATAACATTATATGTTTTGAATATTGAATTGCAAGTCGAAAACATGATTTTGTCGACGTCTAAATTACACAATAATATTTTTTATTTGGTTTGTTTGTTGAACCAAATGATTATGTTATAAATATTAATTATGTTGATTTAAAATAAAAATATTTAAATATTTAGATTTGAGTAAAAATAAATATATAAGTTTGTGACTTTGAAAAGGCAAAATGTGTTAACTTGAACAAAATACATTATTATATAAATTGCATGTTTCTATAATTAAAATGGGCAATCATGTAAATAATTATTTTTCATTTTTATCCTCTTCATATTTTTGTGAAATTAACCTTATAGAAAAATTTATCTTATCAAAAATTTCTCTATTTTTAAAAAAATCTCACAATGATTAATCACAATAATTAATTATGTAATCATACAATATTAACGAATTATATAAATATATAAATATGTGCATATATACAAAAAAACATTTCTTTCGATCTAAATACTTAATTAAGAAAAATGATAATATTTAAATTAGTAAATATTAAATATTTATCTTCTTTAATTAAAATAAAATATTTCAATATGATGATTTAAATAAAAGTTAAAATATAAGTATCTTACATTGATAACAAATTTAAAATTAATTTTTTAACTAATTAGAAATCATTCAATTTCTTATAAATATTTCTAAATCAAACCATAAATAATGTATAACTCAAGACTATATATAATATTATTCTTTTACATAAAGTGTTAATTTTAAAAGCAAATTACAAAATAAAAATAAGCAGGTGCAACTCTAATTTTACTTATGTTGAGTAAAATCTGAGCTTCGAAGCTTGCAACAGACGAAACAACAACCAAGGGCAACAAGAACTTAAACGATAAAGATGAGAGACTACGAAGAAGAGAGAGTGAGAGAACATGATAAGGAGCACACACAAGACTTAACGAGTTCGGTGAGGAGTTAAGGACCTCACCTACATCTCGTCGGGACTTTTCCCGGAATCCACTATCATCTTCGATCACTACAGAGCAGTCAAGAAACCTAAAACCCTTTTGCAATGTGTTTTCTTTCTCTCTACTGTTTCCCTTGTATTTCCCTTAGAGCATACAAATAAGCTTAGACTAATAATGTATACTCTCAAAATGCTCTCTGTTGTTCCTCTGAAAAAACTCTGTCATTTTCCTCTGCTTATTGTGGTCTTCTTATAGAGTAATCCCAAGCAAAAAACGCATGACACAACACCATTTACGGGAACCATAAAACCACTGATCCAAAACCTGCAAAACCACCTTACTTTTCTGCAGCTTCACTAGCTGTTAACTGCAAGAAAGCAAACTGAGAGGGTCTTGCTTTTTGGCTCTTTGTCTAGTTGTAAACGCTATTAAAACTTGTACTCGACAGTACACTTGTGTCTGATCCATTTTTGGCAAACTTACTCGAAGCCTCTAAGACAGCCAGAGTCGTTGATCTTCATTACTGATTCCAACAAAACTCCACCTAGTAATGACAACATCAAACTTGAACAAAGACCTGCAACCAACAGAAAGAGAGCACTAACCAAACCAATGATAGATAGGATTCCCGTCCCGGAGCCTCTTTACTTAGCCTTAACTCTTAGCAAGTTCAAAACTGACTGAAACTTGCTAATAGGCAATATCTTAGTGAAAATATATGCTGGATTCGTCAAAGTGGATATCATCACAACCTCCACGTCTCCATCTGCAATAACTTCACGGATATAGTGATACTTAACCTGAATGTGCTTGGTTAGTTCTTGGAACACATTGTTCTTTGAGAGAGCTATGGCACTCTGGGAATCACAATTGATCTCAATGTTCTTCTGATCATAGCCAAACTCGTTTAGTCCCTTGAGCCACACAGCTTCTTTCACAGCATCACTTAAGGAGATGTATTCTGCTTCAGTGGTGGAGAGAGCAACCACCTTTTGCAATCCATACTTCCAACTGATTGTGTTACGACCCAATGTAAACCGCTGATAGATCTTCTTCTGTCAGGATTTGCAGCATAATTCGAGTCGCAATAGCCTTTCAGAATGAAGTCCGAACCCTTCTCATAACATAGCTTGGTATTTAACGATCCCTTGATGTATTTGAGCACCCACTAAACTCCTAACCAATGTTCTTTTATGGGTTTACTCATGAATCTACTGATGATACCAACTGGATAGGCTAAGTCTGGTCTAGTTCCTATCATAGAATACATGATACTTCCCACGACATTTGAGTATGGTGCTGATCTCATGAACTGTTCATCCTTCTTCAACTGTTCTTCTGATCCTGCTGCAATCTTGAGATGAGATCCATATGGCCTAGTGACAAATTTAGCTTGCTCCATTTGATACACTTCAAGTATTTTCTTCAGATAATGCTCCTGAGATAATTTAGGAGTTCCTCTCGCTCTATCTCTGATGATTTCCATACCGAGGAGCTTCTTGGCTGGACCAAGATCCTTCATCTCGAATTTTTCACTAAGTTGCCTTTTCAACTCTTTGATTTCAGCCTTTGCTTTTGCAGCAACTAACATGTCATCTACGTACAGTAAGAGATACATCATGGAGCCATTTTTGAGAGTTTTAGTATAAGCACAATTATCTCTTTGGCTTATGTCGAAACCAATTTCCTTCATGTATCTGTCAAACTTCTTATTCCATTTTCTTGGTGACTGTTTGAGTCTATATAGAGATTTGTTTAACATGCACACCCTGATTTGGCTTGAACTTTTCCTCAAAACCCTCTGGCACATCCATGTAGATATTCTCATCTAACTCTCCATGCAAGAAAGCAGTTTTGACATCTAACTGTTCAAGCTTGATAAACAAGATTTTTGNTTATAGATACGTGTCTTAGTATTGGTGCAAAGATATATGTGTAGTTCACTCCTTCCCTCTCTGTGTGTAACCTTTGGCAACTAATCTTGCTTTAAATCTAGGTGATTCAACCTCTAGTATGCCAGATTTGAGTCTGTAAATCCATCGCAACCGATGATTCTCTGACCTTTAGGTCTAGTTACAACTGTCCAGGTATGATTCTTGAGAAGTGAATCCATCTCTTCCATCATTCCGAGCTTCCAATCATCCCAGTGTTCATCATTCAAAGCATCTTGATAAGTTGTTGGTTCTAAAGCTTCACCATCAAAAGTAGTGATAAGTGCTTCAGCGAGCAGATCACTGATCATGAGTGATTCGTTGAAGTATCCTTCATCATCAAATCTCCTAGGAGGCCTTACTTGTCTCCTTGTCCTGTCTCTAGCTAAGTGATAGCTTTCTGGAGTTTCAACGTCATGTTCATCAGGGATTTCCTCTTCTCCTTGTTGATGAGTCTCAGGTCCCGGAGTTTCATGTCCCTAAAGTCTAGTCTCTTCCGGTATGTCTCCACCTGAGGTTATAACATTTGCTGGTTATAGATCAAAATCCAAGATGGAATTTGAAGACTCACCCTGATCACTTGTATTTGCATGATTTTGCATCAGATCTCTGTAGACAGCATTTTCCTGAAATACAACGTTCCTGCTGTTAACACACTTCCTCTCCTCGGTAAGCCACAACCTATATCCTTTGACACCTTGTGGGTAACCTATGAGAACTCCTTTCTTGGCTCTGGGTGTTAATTTTCCTTCATCAGAATGCACAAAGCTTAGACATCCATATCTTCTCAGATAGCTATAAACAGGTGTTCTACCATACCACTTCTTATCTGGGATGTTAGAATTAATCCCTGATGAAGGGGTCTTGTTTATCAGAACAACCGCTGTATGAGCAGCCTCTGCCCAAAATGTTTTTGGGAGACTAGAGTCACTCAACAGGCTTCTCACTTTCTCTAGAATAGTCATATCCATCTGCTCTGCAACGCCATTTTGTTGTGGCATATAAGCACAGGTTCTGTGTCTTGTGATTCCCTTGTCTTTGCAGAACTGGTTAAATTGTTGGTTGTAGAATTCGAGTCCATTATCGGTCCTTAGGAACTTGATCTTTCTTTCTGCTTGATTCTCAACCATCACACACCATTCAACAAACGCACTGAAGGCTTCATCTTTGTGCTTCAAGAAGTATACCCACGTTTTCCTTGAGAAATCATCTATAAAGGAGACAAAGTACTGGCATTTACTTAAGGACATAGGAACAGAAGGGGCTCCCAACATGACTGTATGTATATAGTCAAGTTTCTCTTTGGTGTCATGTGAAGCTAAGCTGAAACTGACTTTCTTTATTCTTTCGTTTATACAATCTTCACACAGCTCCAAATTTGAGTTTTTCTTTCTATCTAGAATCCCTTTCTTCACCAATATGATCACATTCTTCGGACTCATATGGCCCAGTCTTTTGTGCCACACTTGACCTTTGCACTGTTAATGATTATGCACTTCATGGCTTCCATTTCAGCAGATAAAGAGTTTCAAACCTTTTTCCTTGCAGAAGCACTTTGCTTCCGATCTTGATACTCAACAATCCATCCTCAGATTCAAACTTATGACCAGCCTTTTCAAATGTGCCAAGGGAGAGCAAGTTTCTATCCATTTCAGGAATGTATCTTACATCCGTAAGAAAAACATTTAAGCCATCGTCATTCTTGAGTCTTATGGTGCCAATACCCTTCACTTTGGAAACTGTCTTGTTTTCCATTATGTCTGATCCTTCGGCAGCTTCATTTAACTCATCAAACCATTCTCTTTTACGTGTCATATGGTAACTGCATCCAGTGTCCATAATCCATTCTTCTGCAAGATTTATGTATGTAGAAGAAAGAGCTTCATACACGTATAGTCCACTTGTTTCTACAAGACTTCCTTTTCCGTTTGATGATTCAGACTTATAACCTCCTTGATCCTTCTGCTTGTACTGGTTTTGTTTCTGTTTGGACAGTTGCTCTTGAAATGTCCATCTTCTCCACAGGTCCAACATCCCTTTTTGCTTCTGGATTTTGAACGAGATCTATTATGTTTAGATGTCTTGTCCCTCTCTTTGCTTCTTGACCTTGAGTCTCCTTTGTCTCTCACATGTAGACCTTCTACCTGATTCTTTGAGTTCTTTGAACTTGATCCAAACTCGAGATCCTTGACATATATCGCAGCAACGACATCATCCAGAGTCAATATGGTTCTTCATGTTCCATATTTAAGCGTGTCTCTGAGTTGGTCGAACTGTCTAGGANGCCTGATTCTTTGAGTTCTTTGAACTTGATCCAAACTCGAGATCCTTGACATATATCGCAGGAACGACATCATCCAGAGTCAATATGGTTCTTCATGTTCCATATTTAAGCGTGTATCTGAGTTGGTCGAACTGTCTAGGAAGAGACATGAGAAGCAAGATAGCTTGATCTTCATCAGACACATTTACGTTTGTGCTTTCTAGATCTGCAATGAGCCTAAGAAAATCATCGATGTTTCCTTCTATAGGCTGACTTTCGAACATCTTGAAGCTGTAAAGCTTCTGCTTCAAATAGATCCTGTTTGGAAGAGCTTTGGACATATACATCTTGTCTAGAGCTTCAAGCATAGATGCAACAGTCTTTTTCTTGATTATTTTCTTCAGAACTTGATCTGAGACGCTCAAGACTATAGTGCTTCTAGCCTTCTTCTTTTTATCTTCTAAAGCTGCTTCCTTTTCAGCTTTACCTTCCTCTTCTTTGCCATCTGGATCTGCACTCTTCTCAAAGATCTCAACTTCTTTCAACGCTGAGCTTAGGCCTATAATATCCAGATGAGCCGTGAGTTTTTCCTTCCACAGAGTATAGTCTCCATGTTCATCGAACTTCTCCATTTCAACCCTTGAAACTTACATGATTCTTCAAGTTTGATTTCCTTTACTGAATCACAAACAACGAACAAATGCTCTGATACCAAACTGTTGAGTAAAATCTGAGCTTCAAACCTTGCAACAGACGAAACAACAACCAAGGGCAACAAGAAGTTTAACGATAAAGATGAGACACTACGAAGAAGAAAGAGTGAGAGAACAAGATAAGGAGCACAGACAAGACTTAACGAGTTCGGTGAGGAGTTAAGGACCTCACCTATATCTCGCCGGGACTTTCCCTGGAATCCACTATCATCTCCGATCAATACAAAGTAGTCAAGAAACCCAAAACCCTTTTACATTGTGTTTTCTTTCTCTCTTTTGTTTCCCTTGTATTTCCCTTAGAGCATACAAATAAAAGCTTAGACAAATAATGTTTACTCTCAACAATGCTCTCTGTTTTTCCTCTGTAAACACTCTGTCATTTCATCTGCTTCTTGTGGTCTTCTTATAGAGTAATCCCAAGCAAAAAACGCATGACACAATACCATTTACATGAACCATAAAACCACTGATCCAAAATATGCAAAACCATCTTACTTTTCTGCAGCTTGACTACCCGTTAATTGCAAGAAAGCAAACCGAGAGGGTCTTGCCTTTTGGCTCTTTGTCTGGTTGTAAACGCTATTTAAACTTGTACTCGACAGTACACTTGTGTCTGATCCACTTTTGGCAAACTTACTAGAAGCCTCTAAGAAAGCCAAGGTCTTTGATCTTCATTACAAATTCCAACAACTTCAATATCAAATTTATTAATTAATTGTGAAAGTCCTAATAAAGTCATGAAAATAACTGATATTTAGTTATTGAATTATATTGAAAATTAAAAGGACTATACAACAATAAAAGACATTTAAATGACATTAGTTTGAAATTGGAGAATATATATATATATATATAAGTTGAAAATGAAATGTTTTCCACTGAATTTAAACTTCAGAATTTTCCATTTATATAGTTAAAAATAATTAAATAAAACGGATCAGATAAAAAGAAAATAATTATAAGAAATTAAAGAACGGAAAATATTCTCCCAACTAGTGCGCACTCCAAACGATTTGTATTTAGACTAGGATTTTTCAGAGTATGTTCCATGTCTTGTTGTTTGCATTGCTGGTTAGGTCTTGTGGTGTGTAAGAGTGTTTCTTTTTTATTTTTCAATGGATTTTATTGGACTTTGATTATATATGGATTTAGCGATACGTGTTTGGATTCATATTTGGTTAGAGCATTTCTTTATAGTTCCAATTCTGGTCCGGCTTGGTTCCTTTGAAAGAAGATATCGGGACTCATTTTCTCTCTGTTTCTCTTTTGGCTTGGTAGTCACTCCATATTTCAATGACAATGTCGTTCGTTTTTACCTTCAATAGTTTCTCCGTCTTCTAATCTATATCGACTCATATTATCTTATTTCGTCAATGTTTTTCGTTTTATTTTATACATTTTTTAATAAGATTGTTATAAATTTGTTATAAAGTTGGAAGGTATATTGTTTCAACAAAAAAAATCTCTCTCAAAACTTTTAATCTAGACGCTACTCATCATCTTCTCTGGGTGGAGATCAATGGTCGGAGACTCCTTGTGTCAATGTCGTTGTCATTTTTCCTTACTTTTATTAGTTGGTTTTTCCTAAGCCTTTTCTTTGATCGGTTCATAAAAAAATTTGGAGCAGTTTTTTCTGTCTAAGTAAGGTTCAAGATGGGTTTGAATCGAGAATGTTGTCGGACCGATAGGTCTACGATTCTGTTTCACCTTTGGTGATATCCGCCTCTGATGGATTTGTTTTGTGTCTTTGTCCCATACCCATTTTGGTTCCTCTTCGTTTGTTGTGCTAAAGATTTATGGTTATATTACTTCTGTGTACTTCTTGCTAGTTTGTTTGGCTAGTTTTCATTTGTTTTGATAATGAGATTATGTTTTTTTTTTTTTTTTCGTAAGATTATGTTTCTATTTCTTTATCATTATTTCTTATATTTCTCCATGGGTCTTATTGAATTGTTCCCTTCATCGTTTTTTTTTTTTTTTTTTGAGGGTTTGATGAGTCGATTAAACAGCTTTTTAGTATAACCAACAAGGATCAAACATTAAATTTGGTTGAAATCTGATTACTTGTTGTGATATTACATTCATTTGAAGATGTGCAAACTTTATTTCTAAAGTCTACAATCATCGACGAAGAAGAGTAGAAGCAGTATGGTGGTTCTAGCTGGTTTTTTGCTGTGGACTTTAATTATTTGCAAATGGATTATAACTTTGTAATATGACCTCATTTTAGAAGGTTGACTTATTTGGTTTAATTTCAGTTTTATGAAATTTGTAGAATTATGTTTTCGGTGGATCAAACTTTGGTCTAAACAATGTATCCTTCTTATCTTTTATAGATTATTAGTGAAAACAAGATATTGTTGTCTCAACTGCCAACATCACAAGTCTCCGTGGATCAAACTTTGGTCTAAACAATGTATCCTTCTTATCTTTTATAGATTAATAGTGAAAACAATATATTGTTGTCTCAACTGCCAACATCGTCATTCCATCTTGTTATGATATCTTCACGTGATTCGTTTTTGGTCTTACTTGTCACTAATTTTTTTTAGTTGCAGATTCAATTTTTTTTGGTCTTACGCTACATTCTTTTGTATAATTGCCTCAAATTAATTTTTATTTATTGCAATTTATTAGAGTTACCGTTGATAAATATTTTGCAAGTTGATCTATAGTGAGGATGGAAAAATTTTCGAGGATAAAGAAATTGAACCCAAGGAAGTCACTGCCGCAGTCTTCTCTCTTCCGAATAACAAAGCACCGGGTCCAGATGGTTTTCCCAAGGAATTATTTACTACAGCTTGGCACATTATTGGTCGTGACACAGTCGTTGCAGTGAGAGAATTCTTTATCTCAGACACCATTCTAAAGCAGATCAATGCTACAGCAATAAGTTTGATCTCCAAGGTGAAGAATGCAGACACTTTAGCGAACTTTCGCCCAATTTCGTGCTGCAATCTCGTTTACAAAATCATCTCCAAACTCCTTGCAAGAAAGCTACAACTGTTTGTTCATCGTGCAGTCCAACAGAACAAAACCGGATTCGTTAAGGGACGTTTTATAGGAGAGAATATTCTTCTAGCTTCAGAATTAATCAAGGATTATCATAAGGATGGTGTGACAAGAAGAGGCTGTCTAAAAATAGACCTAACCAAAGCGTTTGATAATCTAAATTAGGATTTAAACTTCAATGTTCTGATTGCATATGATCTTCCTCCCACCTTTATTAATTGGATCAAACAATGCGCCTCGACTGCATCGTATTCCATCTTTATTAAAGGAGAGCTTAAGGGTTTCTTTCAAGGCAAAAAGGAATTAGGCAGGGAGACTCTATTTCTTCGCATCTTTTTGTTATTGCAATGGATATGCTTTCTAAGCGGCTTGACATTGCCACCCGAGATGGGAGGATCATGCCGCACCCCCTATGCTCTTCACCCCTAATCACCCATTTAAGCTTTGCTGATTGACATGTTAATCTTCTTCGATGGCTCTGATTTTTCTCTAAATGGAATTCTTGACTGTCTGCTATCTTTCTATATTGAATATGGTCTTGGAATCAATCTGCTGAAAACGACACTTACACTAGATGGCAACATTCTCTCCTTATCATCTCAAATTATTGCACGTCATGGCATTGCGCTAGGAACGATCCCTTTTTGTTATCTTGGGGTTCCCTTACTCCCTCACAAGATGAGAACTCNGATTGCACGTCATGGCATTGCTCTAGGAACGATCCCTTTTCGTTATCTTGGGGTTCCCTTACTCCCTCACAAGATGAGAACTCAAGATTTTCAGCCTCTTATCGAAACGGTGCAGCGGAGACTATCTTCTTGGATGGTAAAGCACCTATCATTTGCGGGAAGGCAACAGTTGTTGCAATCAGTCATCTTCTCAATAATAAACTATTGGGCATCAATATTCATCCTCCCCAACAAGTGTCTCGCTACTCTTGAGAAGCTCTGCAAAGCTTATCTATGGAATTGGTCAACATCCTCTGCAAGGGGTGCAAAAGTTGGTTGGGACATTGTTTGCTCACCTAAATTATGTGGTGGTTTGGGTTTACGAAAGCTTGCTGACTGGAACAATGTACTAGCTCTGAAGCATATTTGGATGTTGTTCAGTAATCGTGATTCTCTGTGGGTTTCTTGGCTGAGAAGGAATATAATTGGCTCTTGACAGTTCTGGGATGTTGACTTCTCGACAAGGGGAAGATGGGTTTTTATGCGCATCATGAAACTTAGACCTATTGCCAAGCCATCCTTGTTCTGCAAATTGGGTGACGGTCGGACGTCGCAGTTCTGGTGCGATAATTGGACGGGACTTGGGGATTTAATAATTGTTACTGGAAGGGATGGTCCAAGAGTAACATGTATTCCATTGTCTCCGACAGTCACTGCCGTTCACACCTCTCATGGCTGGCGGTTACCATCTCTAAGGAATCCAATTGTATCTCTTCGCGATCGTTTCTTCCCTCAACGGGCACTCTGCAACTTTCAGCAAATCCATATCNCGCGATCGTTTCTTCCCTCAACGGGCACTCTGCAACTTTCAGCAAATCCATATCGATTTTCATAGAGCTATTCTAACAAATAGCGTTTTTCCCCCTCTGCTACTCTTACTATTGATTAGTAGGACAGAGAGCAGAAA
>OVAU01002449.1:0-12515 GCA_900406315.1 Biscutella laevigata subsp. laevigata
AAAAAAAATTCAAAAAATTGTGGGCTTGACACGTGACCTCCGATACTTCTCTTTTAATATATAAGAGGATACTGGTCTTTTTATCAGGTTAGATCTAGAGTTTTAATTTTCAGATCTATTGTAAGAGCTTTACTTTCTTCCTTACAAGTATTTAAAGTTTTCACTCTTGTTCCTTAACCTACCTATTCAGTTGGTGATTTGATGATGAGTGTCCTCATTTTAGGTTTTTTCATACGAATCAGCTCTCATATCTGAACAAAATCTGCAAGGCTTTTCACTCCACTTTTCGGTATAACCGACTTGGCTTTGATAGATTTCATATTTCTTGAGTTTCTTCCATCATACCATTAAAATTAGTGTTTATCAACAAAAACAAAAGAGAAAATAAATTTGGTTTAAAGGAGTTTTGTTTTCGCAAATAAATTGTTAAACTTTATATTTCTGGATCTGTTTTTGTATTTCTTTGTTATATCTTTTGACTTTAGAGATATTTTATATCTACCAGCTTTGAGCATATCTTATATATTAATCGAGGAGACATTAATCTATATGACACTCATTAGGTATATTATGAGACTCATCATTTTATTTATCCAATCAAAATATTCAAAATTTAAATATAATATTTTCGAGAATTATGTGTGATAATTGGAAAACATATAAGTATATCTTAGAAACAGTACACTNTTTTCTTTGTTATATCTTTTGACTTTAGAGATATTTTATATCTACCAGCTTTGAGCATATCTTATATATTATTTGAGGAGACATTAATCTATATGACACTCATTAGGTATATTATGAGACTCATTAGGTATATTATGAAACTCATCATTTTATTTATCCAATCAAAATATTCAAAATTTAAATATAATATTTTCGAGAATTATGTGTGATAATTGGAAAACATATAAGTATATCTTAGAAACAGTACACTTATGTTTCATTCATTGAAAAAATTAATGGATACATCATTAAATCGTATCAACCAAAATATTTAATTAATATCAAAATTTTCAAATTTTAAATAGAACATTTTTTGGAGTTATATGTATAGTAATATCAAAATTCTCACTTATTTCATATTTATTAACTCATAAGCATTTTAAAAGTAACCTTACACTAATGTATTATTAACATGCTGATGTGTACTCACCAGAAGACATTTTAGACCACAATAAAAAAAAAAGATTAAAACTCATTGTTATATAGTATTACAAAATCAAATAAAATATTAGTATTACAAGTATTACAAATAGAAAAATATTTATAATGTGATATATAAAAAATTATATTATTATTTTATAATTTATGACTAAACTTCATAATGTTCAATCATGTGTATGACGCAAGTCAAAAATTTAATTAATTATATCTAGTATAGAAGTATTATTGTTAGATGAAATTTTATTTTTACTCTTATAAAATATATAGTATATATTAAAAATATTTTAGTTAAAATAAATATATACATACTAAACTAAAAAAAAATTCTCGTCATGAAATTACAAAGAAAAATTATAGAATTAAAAATAAAAACTTCCATATTAATCAAGTATCGACTCTCAACAAAATTCTTACAAGGTTTTAGAAAAAAATTTATATATACAATTATACAAAAATACATAAATAATTACACATGAAACTTTTGGCAAGACATCTACTAGATAATAGATCTTTTTCAAAAATTATTTTTGGTGATGTGTTGTAATTTGTATTTTGTTTTTGATGTTATATTGATAAAATTGTTAATTGTATTGAAATAAAATATATTTTTTAAATAATATCTTTAGTATTTGAGAAAATATAGACAATAATATGTTTTTTTGTTAAGTCAATGATTTCGCATTAAAAAAATTAATTTTATTAATTTTATTCTTTAAATGTATTAGTGCATAGCTTACTTTGAGGATTGAGTTTGTATGAGTTTTAATCACACAAAAATCTTCTCAATAGGTTTTCACACGGGTCTGATGGTTTTACGGGTGCTTTAATCATCGATTCTAGTCGAAAATTAAACACGAAATCATTTTTAAAATTAAAGATTTTTTTAACTCCATGAATCTTGCCTATAANTGAGGATTGAGTTTGTATGAGTTTTAATCACACAAAAATCTTCTCAATAGGTTTTCACACGGGTCTGATGGTTTTACGGGTGCTTTAATCATCGATTCTAGTCGAAAATTAAACACGAAATCATTGCTAAAATTAAAGATTTTTTTAACTCCATGAATCTTGCCTATAAACAAAATCATAACAATATTTGTTTACTCTTGGAAGTCCAAACTCCAGTAAATATGTCCAAGTTTAGGCCAATTGGTTTGTGCCACGTAAATTACAACATAATATAAAAACTCATAGTATACCGTTTCGTGCCACGTCTTAGTTTATTAATATCTAAAAAATCAGACGACTTTATTTTTGGCCGACAAATCACGGACAACGTTATCATTGTTTTTGAAGTCTACCATGCATTATGAGTTTGGAACCGTCAAGCCAACTCTTATACTACATTGAAACAAACATCACAAAAGCATATGACCATCTCAAACAACGCTTCGTAAAACTGGTCAGTGCCTAGAGCGCGCCTAGGCGTGAGGTGCGCAAGAGCGAAGACGATGGAGCCTCATAGTGACTAGGCGAGGCAATATAAGAAAAGTGAGCGCTTCATCCGCCTCGTCGTTCTGCAAAATCAAGGTAAAGCTTCTTATCAATTCTCGTCATGTAATAATGGTAATTTCCATAATTTTAATAAGTAAAATTTTCTTTGAGTCGTGATAGTTTGCATTTTTCTTGACCTAACATAGACTTAGTCTCAAATACAAAACACACAATCATAAACTCAATTCAAAACACGATACTCTTCACGATCATCGTGTTTTGGTCATAAACTCTTCCCTTCTTCTATATACTCTTCTTCTAAAACACGATTTTCTGTTTTATCTAAAACACGATCAGAATCTGATTTTCTAAAACAATCAGAAACTCTGATCTTCTTCTATATTTACTAATTCTTCATGATTCACATAATTCAATGGCTGAGCAAGGACAAAATAGAGAGATCGATGCAACTAGAAAATATGCAACACAAGACACTGCTAAAGTGAGTAGCTGGAAGAGTAGTTTTTGTGATAAAATCACTAATGGTGGTGTTTATCAAGTTAAACAATATTTGGTTGGAGGTTTTAGGAATGTTACAATCTGTCCAAAAGTTATATATCATGTTAAGGAAGAGGTTAGAAGTTTATGAGCAAAAAAGCTGAACCAAAAGCCACAACGATGATGGAGCCAGACTTTGAGCGTTTTATGATGAAAAAGTTGATGTTGAACCACAA
Organism: Biscutella laevigata subsp. laevigata; assembly: GCA_900406315.1. Classification (NCBI taxonomy): domain Eukaryota; kingdom Viridiplantae; phylum Streptophyta; class Magnoliopsida; order Brassicales; family Brassicaceae; genus Biscutella; species Biscutella laevigata. Next base: position 3,336 of record OVAU01002449.1, read on the forward strand.
CACACTGCTCCTAATTCAAGGAAACGTAAAAGGCCTATGGATCGATTTGTTACTCTTTTGAAAGGAAGAAAAGACAGAAAATACATCTTTGGTATTTGTGATAAGGAGCTTAGAGACAAAGCTTGTAGCGTAATCGCTAGATGGTTTTATGATGCGGGTCTGCCATTTGATGCAACTTCATATGAGAGCTATAAGGAAAAGTACGAACTGGTTGCGCAATATGGTTCCGGATTTAAGCCTCCCACCATGTATGAATTACGAACTCCTTTGCTTAAAAAAGAAGTTGAAGAAACACAAAATCAGATGGTTGAGCACATGGCAGAAATGAGAGCTAAAGGGTGTTCGATTTTGTCGGATGGTTGGCATGATAAGGTTATGCAGAAGGATCTCATTAATTTTCTAGTTAATTCGCCTAAAGGATCAGTTTTCATCAAGTCTGTAGATGTTACAGCCTTTGTGAAGGATGTCAACCTACTGCTTGACATGCTAGCTAGATCGAATGGTTGAGGAGATCGGGGAGTCTAATGCAGTTCAAACCGTAAATGATAAGACTTCTAACTATATCAAAGCTGAGAAGCTATTAATGGCCAAAAGAGTGAACTTAGATTGGCTTCCTTGTACAACTCATTGTGTTGATCTGATTTTAGAAGATATTGGTGATATATCATCGGTGACAAACATAATCAAGAAGTGCATTTTCATAAATGGCTATATTTATACTCATACTAGTCTACTTAATATGATGCGAGACTTTACGAAACAAGCAAATCTACATCGGCCAGAGAGAACTAGGTTTGCTACTTTTTTAATTACTCTTGCTCAATATAACAAATAGAAAGCAAAGCTGAGAACTATGGTGAGCTCTGAAATATGGAACAAATCTAAATGGCCAAAAGAAGCGAGGAGGGTTAAACAAATTCTTATGCAAGACAGTTTTTGGAATTAGTTTTTTCATGCACTAAAATTGGCAGGTCCTCTAGTCAAAGTGCTTAGGATGGTTGATGTGGAGAGAAAACCACCAACGGGTTTATTTATGAGGCAATGTATAAAGTCAAAGAAGTTATTGCTAAAACTTTCAAAAACAAGGAAAGCGAATATGAACGTATCTTTGAGATCATTGATGAGCGGTGAAATACTCAATTACATCCACCTTTGCACGCGGCTGGATTGGATTCTTCCTTAATCCATAATTTCATTACTTAGAAAACTCTCAAGTAACATGTGAAGAGGTATCACTTGTTTATACGACGTGATAGGAAGGTTGGTTCCTAGTCTTGTTGACCAAGATAAAATACTTCAAGAGTTGGATAAATTCAAAAAATCAGAAGGCTTATTTGGCGATAAGATGTCATTAAGACAAAGGTTTATTTGTGACAATTCAAAGGTTGTATTTTAAATATTCAAAGGCTGTTTTCACAAATTGCAGCTGATTGGTGGTCGTTTTATGGAGCATCTACACCCACACTTAGAGACTTTATCATAAAAGTTCTAAGTCTCACTTGTAGTGCAACTGTTGCGGAGCGCAATTGGGATGTTTTCAAACATGTAAGTTTCTGTGTAATATGTGTTTCCACTCAGATTTTGTGTAACTTGATAGTTTACTCGGAAACGTTAACACATACTAAAAAGAAAAATCGATTGGCTCAAGCAAGATTAAACGACATGGTGTTTATGTAATACAATCGTAATCTATTAAAGGAAAGACACCATTGATCCAATCATCCTTCATGATATTGGTGATAATAATGAGTGGCTTGTACGACGAATGGATGGGTAATCTGATGATGATGTTGATCTAGTGTTCGAGGAAGATTATTTAACATGGAACATAGTAAGTAGAAGCTTTTGAAGCTAAAGAGCCTAGTTAGCAAACTAGAACTTAAAAAAAAAGATAATGTAGCTACAAGTAGTTCCACTTAAACTCCAAGAGCATCTCTCCTACAACGTCAAATACGATTAAGTGATGAAGATGACGAGAATGAAACTGAAGCAGATTTTAGAGGAGATAAGTTTAATGACGATGCATTAGTGGAAGAGGATGAGTTTGATGATGATTTCTAGATCACTAATTTGAAGCATTAGTAGAACGAATTTGAAGTTTTCTTATTGTTTTATGTTATTTTGTTTCTGTTTTAGACTCAATATGCATTTCTGTTTTTTGATTTTTGGACTATTAATTATTTATTGCTTATGGATATTGGAATTAAGGTTTTTATTATTGTGATAACATTACGTACATGCAGAACAATATAACCTTATATTGCAGGTGCACCTTTGTCAATGGAGGCTCTCACCTCCGCTCGCCTAGGCTCCAAGCGATTCCTGGAAGACGGATGCCTCAATGCGCCTCACGCCTTTTCAAACCCAGGTCATGCAACATATGAGCTTTAATAATACTTGGATCAAATGAATCATGGCATATGTCTCCACAACCACCTACTCGATTTTGATTAATGGTACACCAATCAAATATATATTGTCCGAACGTGGAGGTCTATTAGGTAATTCTTTGTCTTTTATCTATTTATCATATGTGTTGAAATACTCTCAAATACGCTATCAAATGTTATTATCAGTGGTATTTGATATCTCAAGTTTTACCCTCATAGTGCAATAGACAATCACAGTAGTATTCAAGGATGAAATCTACAAAGATTATAGTGCAAACACGAAGAACATGCAAGATTAAACAAATAATTAAACGAAACAATATATGGTGGTTGTTTTTGTAACTAAACAAAATATAAAAAAGGCAATAACTAAAATCGAGATAGGACAACGAGAAAGCATTGAGTCAAGGGAATTCTCAGGGATTTTTGAATTCTACTAAGATCATATGCAAAACTATGGAATATGTCTTAATTGTAGTCTATAACTCATATTTCTAACATGAGATTAACTTCATGTATAGGCGCTAAAATCCTATGTTATGAACCCCATAAGTCTAATTGTTGTTAATTTATACAAGCATGAAAAAGATCAAAATCTGGAAACATTCATAAAGCCCAATCGATTCAACTATTGCTGAAAATTGTAAGTTTTGCTCACAAAGTGCATATCATGCGATCTAACATTCGTTTTTGCCGCATAAATAAAATCTAGGACAAAACCTAGACGATTATAATAGATAAGCCAATGATTATTCCCCTTCTAAACAACCTTAATCAAGCATAAACCCTAATTTTCCCTTGAAAACCATAAACTCAACTATGAAACTACTCAAACATGATAATGAAAATTAAATAAAATAAATTGAATGAAAACAATCAAATTGAACAGATGAATCAAAAGGGTTTGAATTCTTCTCCAAAAACAATGAATATGGTTTTGAATCGTCTCCCTTAATGTTCTCTACAAAATCTCTTTAAACTGGAAAATATAATGTGTAAAACCTAAAAACGTGACTATGGTGTTTTTGTTCGACTTTTGGATAAGTTTTGATTTGGATTTGGGTTTTGGCCTACTTCGTGAAACAAACTAGAAATCGATCCTTGAGATTGACCAATCTGATTCTGGATCATTCGATCTCCATCTCTTTTTGCAAAGTTGATCTCGTCTATTGCAGAACGGATCAAACAATTTTGATGGACGATGAATCAATCGATCCCAAGTGTGGATCAATTGATCTGAAGCTTGACAAATAACATCTACTTAAATTTTTCTCAAAATCTTTTCATTAAGCTTCATTTCTTCGGATATCAACTTCAAACCTGTAAATCATGATCAAACCAAAAAGACTCCAAAACACGGTTATTGACTCGATAAATGGTTGAAAACATACCAAAAGGTATGTCACCAAAGAAAGAAGGCAACTTGCGATTTGAAGACTTGGAGAAAATCAATTGTGTTTTATTAGGAAAACATGTATGGTGCATATATCAACACCCACAATATTTAATGGCACAAATTGTAAAACCAAAATACTTCTCATTTACAAATCATTTATTTGGCGATCAATGTTATATGATTGTGACCTCTTATGCTAGGGATTAAAATTTATAATTGGTAATGGTATATCCATAAACACTTGGAAAAATACCTTGTTGGCTACATTTCCATCATGACCACCACGACCACAAAACTCGAGCGAGGAAGTAAGTTATGTGAACGATCTATTTAACGATACAAGAATTGGTTGGGATAAAAAGCAAATTTGGTCATTAGTTGTAGTTGAAGACGCAAAACTCAATCTGAGCATTCACCTTGTCCCATGTGCGAAAAAGACTTTATAGGCTGGAATCATATACCATATAAAGTATTTTTTTGTCAAATTAGTCTATTAACTTGCAACGCAAAACCGAGATGCACCACTAATTATACCTCCTCCGAAAAATTTGTCACTAAAAAAAGATAGAGACGATTCATACGATGGCCAACGTTAAACATTTATTGGGAATTTCCTTTCTGAAACATTAATTGTTGGAGANAGATAGAGACGATTCATACGATGGCCAACGTTAAATATTTATTGGGAATTTCCTTTCTGAAACATTAATTGTTGGAGACTACCTATTTTGGAATCACATGACTAGAAACTCATTATGTTGTTGGTGTTTCACATAATGGGAAACCCCACAACATATTGTTTTTAATGTCACTACACTCAACAAGTTTGTAGAGCAGCTGAAATTCCGCTGCGGTTGTTGTTACCTTAACTTTCACTCCATTATACAAGAAATATTCAAAATTTACAATGATACAAGGTTTCTCAATCATATATTCTTCTTCCACTTTGGATACTCTAGCGTATATGAAAAAATAGAAATATGCTTGTCTTTCAGTAACAAATTGTGTACTGGTATGAAACTCTCCAAAAAGTAGTAGCAGACACAAACTTATAGTTAAACTCGAACTTTGGCCATCATAGTTCCAATAGTTTCTTATGTTTGCAATCATGTATGACGTAAAAAGGGACGCGACTTATATGAAATAGATAAAATGCAACAATGACATGTTTCAAAGCAATTGATCATCCATTAAAGCGGGGTGGATTCTTCGAGATTTAAATGGAACTTTATTAATGGTGATGCAAAATTGTTGATGTTATGTTTTTGAAGTAGACCACAAATTATCCTTAGAAATCATAATCGGCAAGCGTCTCGATTTTAATACTTACAATTGGCAAAGACAGATCAATAAATGTAAAGTTCGATTCTCTACTATTAAATTCACTTAGATATCACGATAGTCAAATCATCCTTTAGATATTCTAACAAAGAATGCCCCAAAATAACAATTTTTTCGTGGTTTAATACTCTGAGCGCAATCATAACAAAGATTTTTCAAACTAGTAAAGTTAACGAAGCATCTACTCTGAGAAATTCTAACATATTATTCAAGATATCATATGAATATTCATCTAGCTCCTCATAGTCTCCATGGTTGTTTTGGGTCGGGGACCAAATTATCAAAAGAAAAAAAAGTTAACCAACCCCACAAATAATTTAAATTAAATCTCCAAATCACCCAAAATAAAATAAAGATTAAATAACAGACTCCCTTGCACTCAATTCAGTCTGCGCGAATCGGTACTGTTGTAGAACCGAATCTTCCGGTTCGACCGACAAGTTCATGGTTAACATGTAATTGTAAAAGGGTTTTGCGTTTTATTTTGCGGAAAGAGGGTTTTGTCGCAACTTTGTGCTCTGCTCTGATTGTCGTCGTCGTCGTCGCCGGAAAACGATTTAAGTGCGTCATGGTAAGAAAGGAAGAAGATCAGTTGGATGGAGAGACCAATTCGGTTGTTCCATGGATGAGAGCTCCGATTGACGTCAGCCATATCGAAAATTGCTCTCTCGAAGTCCTCCCTTGCCTCAATCCCAGGTAACAGCAAGCTTTATAGTTTCGATTCCAGCTGAAGATTTCTTAGTCAGGTGCTGTTTTAAACTGGAATTCAAAATGTGTTCACGTTGTTTGTATTAAGATTTTATAGCCTTAAATCTCCCCTCTTCTTTATGGGGATGTTTTGTTAGAAATTATAGAGAATGCTCATTGTTTCTATGGAACAATCCTTGACGGATAAAAAAATGAGTTTGCATTCTAATTATACGAGATTCATGTTCATTAGCTTGTATAGGATCGGTTTGAAGTGTCATGAATATGCACAAATACTTGGTCCTTGTGTAGATTATGTAACAAAGGATATGGATAGAGTAAGAACTGTTTTGCATCATTTTTTTGCGTGTTGAATGCCTGCCTCAGTTTTGGTTTTACATAATTCTTATATGCGTTAGGTTGAAGACGGCGTTGGAGAACATGGGTATTTCTTCACTTTTTCCAGTGCAAGTTGCAGTTTGGCATGAGACAGTAGGACCAGGTGGTTTTGAAAGAGACCTCTGTGTTAACTCTCCAACAGGAAGTGGAAAGACACTATCTTATGCTTTACCAATTGTGCAGACGCTTTCATCTCGTGCAGTGAGATGCCTGCGTGCTTTAGTCGTCTTGCCCACCCGAGATTTAGCCTTGCAGGTAGGTTTCTCCTCAAACACAACTATAATTTCCCACTCTTGTTACAGCCAAGCATATGGTGTGCTGAAGTCTTCTTATTTACTAACATTCCTAAGTCTAGGTCAAGGATGTGTTTGATGCTATAGCACCAGCAGTGGGGTTATCTGTGGGTTCAGCTGTGGGTCAATCTTCCATAGCCGGTGAAATCTCACAGCTCATCAAGACACCTAAACTTGATGCGGGAATATGCTATGATCCTGAGGATCTTTCCCAAAACCTTGAAAGTGCTGTGGACATATTAGTAGCAACACCAGGAAGGCTGATGGACCATATCAACAACACCAAAGGGTTTACGCTTGAGCATTTGCGTTACCTTGTATGTAGAAATCCAGTTTCCATTCTTAGTTTACTTTTGTCGTAGTTTCCAATTTGTTTGATAAAAGCTAATTGTTTCAGGTTGTTGATGAAACCGACAGATTGCTTAGGGAGGCATATCAATCCTGGCTACCAACTGTTCTAAAACTGACTCAAACATTAGACGATGGCCTATTTCCTTCATCTACAGCGTTTGTTCCTTCCACTTTTGGCTTTCTGCGGACTGTTCGTAGACAGTGAGCTACATCCCTCTAGCATATTTCTTTTGTTATACCAATACTAGTCACATAATAACACAATAAAAGTATCTAATTATTGATGCTTACTTCAAATTCTCAGAAGTGTGGAGAGAGGTTTCAAGGGTAAACCGTATCCAAGGCTGGTCAAGCTGGTATTATCAGCTACATTGACGCAGGATCCAAGCAAGCTTATCCAGCTTGACCTGCATCACCCGTTATTCATGACAACTGGAGAAAGCCGATACAAACTACCCGAGAAGTTGGAATGTCTTCGACTGGTATGTATTCCTGCTTTACATATATTATCTCTTCAATTTTGTGCTTTAACATATTAACACTCATCTGTAAAAGCACATCTCCAGATTTTGATTCCCATGTCTTTTAACAGATTTGTGAAACCGGTATGAAGCCTGTATATTTAGTTGCTCTCCTAAAATCATGGGAAGGTGAAAAGTGTATCATTTTCACATCTTCTATAGAGACAACTCGTCGTTTATGCAAGTTACTCAACTTTTTCGGTGACCTAAAGATAAAAGCAAAAGAGTATTCAGGTGGTCTTAACCAATCAGATCGTAGGTAATGTTTGAATCTTACAGTACTAGTAGCACCCGTGGACTGTCTTTGGCACCCACAACAAACGAACTTAACTCATTTCTTGAACAACTTCTGCATGCAGCAAGGAACTCAAGGCCTTTAGAAAAGGCGATATTCAAGTTCTTGTTGCATCTGATGCTTTAACTCGTGGAATGGATGTTAAAGGGGTAACAAATGTCATTAATTATGATATGCCTCCATTTGCAAAGACCTTCATCCATCGTGCTGGACGGACAGCCAGAGCAGGCCAGGCTGGTCGGTGCTTCACATTGTTGAGTAATCATGAGGTAGACAGAAACTTCTGTACAAAAACTCTCTTCCTCTATATGCCTGTCCACTTAAGTGTAAAACACTCTTTATTCACGATCTTATAATATAATTTCAAGCTAGAGGTAAATAAGTGTCAGAAACAAAGGTTACAGTTTCAGAATCTTGTGCTTGAACCTTCAATCTCTTATGATAATTGTATTGAAAAATAGTTTGGAACTCTTTTATCTGATTCTCTTCTACTTTTGCCATGCTCAATCTTTGGACTCTAGCTCTATTTGTTCATTTGGATATATAAAATTTTCAGGTAAGGCGTTTCTCGAAGCTCTTAAAGAAAGTTGGGAGTGATTCATGTCCTATCTATCCGATTCCGCCCAATTCATTGGATTCAATTCGTGCCACTTATGAACCTGGTAATTTCCTAGCCTTGTGTATATAGCTCTTGGAAACACTCTCTAAATAGACATGGAAAACATTGGAGTTATGTGGAATTGAGAATTTGCACTGCGGCTTAGTTTGTAAACTTCATAATGTCAATGAAGTTGTGAAAAAAGAGAAAAGGTTTGAAGCCATTGATGATCTGAATTGGAATCTGGTTTTGATGAAATTCTAATCATTTCTGATATCAGCTCTAGAGAAGCTGAAGGAGTTAGTTGAGTCAGAAGCACCGAGGAAAGGAAGACAAGCTTTTAAGCATAATGCAAGAACAGGAAACTCACAAACCAAACGCAACAAAACGACATCAGAAACGTAATTCTTGTTATATTATTTCGGTGATTATTTGGAATGTATTTTGTAATCTTGAAATATAAAGTTTAATATCAACACGAAATTTTGAATTTTCAATGTTCAAAATAGACATTTCTTTAGCCTGTAATTTCAAATCATTTAGATTCTTATTAATATCTTTTTTTTTTTTTTTTTTTTTTTTTTTTTANGGAGTGTTTGTATGTTATATGATTAATAATTTACGTATAATATTTCATTAATTAATTAAGTTAAAAATAAATATGTTTTTGTATGTAAAATTCAGAATACAAAAATTATTAGTTTTGAAAAGATTAGACTCTGTTTGTCTGACATCTATTTAATTAAAACAAGGTTTATCTACTTAAAAAGTTATAATAAACTGTTTCATTGATTACTAGACAAATAATTAGATACAATAATATTTAATAACTATAAGCTAAAATTAATCACTTAAAACTAAATTTACCGTGACTAATCACGTAAATATTTTTCAAAAAATTTAAAACTA
>OVAU01002450.1:0-11540 GCA_900406315.1 Biscutella laevigata subsp. laevigata
TGTAGCTTTAGTGTTTCATAGTTTTTATGGGTTTGGAAAAAATGTGTTTCTTGTGTATATCTCTGTGTATATACAGTAAATAATAATGCAATAAACGTTAAATCCATTATAGTAAGATGATTTTATTGGGTTTAACAAAAAAATCGAATTCTGAATCCAACATAATTTTTTTTTTTTAATTCGAATCCGAATTAAAATATAAAAATACCTGAACATATCGTAAAGTATATCAATTTCAGATTTTAAATTTTCAAATATGTAATACTTTTTAAAATTTTATTCTCATTTTTATATATTTTTTATGATATTTGTTTCTTATAAATCTATTATATTAAAACAAGGTTTATTAAATAATCAAAATGAACTATATCATTAATAATTAGGCAAATTAAATTCAATATATCTAACAAACTAATCAACATGATATTTTATAAACAATATCACTATTATCTATATTAAACAATATCATAATTACAAAAATTATATTTATGTATTTTATTAAAAAATAATTGTCGCGTATTAAATGCGGACAAAATCCTAGTATTGTTTAAATTCGCATTTATTAATATTTCGAATATTTTAAAGTATTTCAAGTTGAAAATATTTGCAAAACAAATCAAAAGGGTTTGAAAATACATTGATACCTATGAACCTGAATTAGAAAGTAAATAACTAGAATCGATTTTTTAAACATAAACCCATAAATCCAAATAAATTAAAACCAAACCCAAATACCCATTTCTTAAAAAAAGATGGATGAGAAATGCTCAAACTCTCACCTCATAAAAACTCTTTAGCTATAAGACCCGAATTAAAAGAGTCCGAAAGTATATTGGTATTTTCGAACGATACAACCCAAATAAATATTTTAAACATGAATTCGTAAATTCAAATGGATTCAAACCGAACACAAATGTCACTCCCAAAAAGCAGTAAATATACAAAAAAGATGATGGGGTGAGAGAGGCTCGAACTCTCGACCTCAGGATTACTCAACTATAGCTATGAGACCTACGCGCTAGCCAACTGCGCCACCACCCCATTTTGCTTAGTTCTCCAATCATGTATTTAACAACTATAATCCAAATCTCGCTTTTAGAGGGTAAGAAAAATCCAAATCCGCTTCTTCTTTGCCTCTTCGTTGCCTGATAAGTNGATCTAATCTCGCTTTTAGAGGGTAAGAAAAATCCAAATCCGCTTCTTCTTTGCCTCTTCGTTGCCTGATAAGTCTTAAGCCAAGCCCAAAGCATTGTTGCAATTGCTTTCTGATGTTTTGATATTTCTCTGTTTTCTTCTGGTGGTGTAATTAGCCTTTATCGCCTCTGGAATCTGTAAATTCGCAAAAAGAAGAATTGAAAGTTTGAGCCTTTGTGTTTGTAATTCCGACAATGGAATCAAATGTTATCAGAGATAAACAAGAGATGAGAAGATGGTCAAGAAGTATGAGATCACAAGGAAAGAAGATTGGTTTAGTTCCCACAATGGGTTTCCTTCACGAAGGTCACTTATCTCTCGTTCGTCAATCACTTACTCTCTCTGACGTCACCGTCGTCTCAATCTACGTCAATCCAGGCCAATTTTCTCCAACTGAAGACCTCTCTACTTACCCTTCTGATTTCTCCGGTGATCTAGCTAAACTCGCTGCTCTTCCCGGATCAAACGTCGTCGTTTTCAATCCTAAAAACCTCTATGACTATGGAGGTGAAGGGAAGAATGAGAAGAAGAAGAAGGAAAGTGAGAGAGTGGTGAGTTGTGTGGAGGAAAGTGGATTAGGGCATGAAACATGGGTTAAAGTTGAAAGATTGGAGAAAGGTTTGTGTGGAAAGAGTAGACCTGTGTTCTTTAGAGGTGTAGCTACCATTGTTACTAAGCTTTTCAATATTGTTGAGCCTGATATTGCGTTTTTTGGGAAGAAAGATTATCAACAATGGCGGATCATCCAGAGAATGGTAAGTGTATATTCCTTGCTCCATTGTTGACAATCATTGCTCCATTACAATATTCTAAGGTTTTCACACAATTCTTCTTCTCTTACTTATTTGGCCTACCTTATTTGTATAGGTTCGAGATCTTGACTTTGGGATTGAGATAGTAGGATCGGATATAGCTAGAGAAAAGGATGGACTTGCAATGAGCTCTAGGAATGTGAATCTTTCAAGTGAAGAAAGGCAAAGGGTATGGTAACATCTCTTGTTTTCAATTAGAATAGTTTGTACATTGCTTCTACTTGTTGATTGCTTGTTATGCTACGATAGACGTTGTCTATCAGTAGGTCACTAGCCATGGCTAAAGCTTCTGCAGCAGCAGGGGAAACCAGTTGCTCAGTGCTTAAGGACATGATCATTCAAGAACTTGTTGGATCTGCAGGACGAGTTGATTATGTTGAGGTAAGGTTTAGCTCAACGAGCAAAAGATGTTGGATTTGGATCAATCTGTTGGTCTGGTTTGGTTTTGATGTGAGCAATACACGCAGATTGTTGACCAAGAAACTCTGGAAGAAGTGGAAGAGATAAAGAATGGTGTAGTGATTTGTGTTGCTGTTTGGTTTGGAACGGTCAGGCTCATAGACAACATTGAGATCAGTGTCTAAGTGTCTGCAACAAACTTCATCTCTGATCCTGGTCAGTTGACAAAACAAGCCGTAGCAAACAGATAACAATGATGAGAATCAGCAGAGGTTATATTGTATGAAAGAGACAAGGAAATCAAGAATGGTATTTGCACAATTTCAGTGTCTTCATTGTAACCTTTTCCATTTCAAACATGAGAGTTTGAGTTTTGATTATAGACCCAATTTTGTTATTCTCTACTCAAGTAGGGATGAATTACACTTCAGACAGTGACTTCACAAGTCACAACTTTCTTGAGAACATTGAAAACAATCGTCTATCCATAAATCCTTGTGCACTTGTTTAAAGGAAGATTCCTAAAACTAAGATGGTTCCAAATAGCATTTGATAGAAAATCCGAAATCTAAATCTGACCCGAAAAAATTAATTCGAATTTGAACTTAAATATGAAAATACCAGATGAGATATTACATATGAGATTGCATATTTTTTGGTAACTGAAATACTCTAATACAAACTGAACTTGAAAGCATCCTCAAGTAGTTCGATACCTCAAATCCAAAGATATGAAAAAATGATGTATATGATCGGAAAAGTAAATAATTCAAGTGAATTCAAACTGAACGTGACTTCAGAAGTAAAATAACCGAATGGATCCTCGACCCAAACCCAGTTTGCTCACCCCCTAATTCCAAATATTTGAGGAAAAAAGAGATTGGGGTGAGAGAGGCTCGAACTCTCGACCTCAGGATTACTCAACTATAGCTATGAGACCTACGCGCTAGCCAACTGCGCCACCACCCCTCGATGCTATCTTCACACAAGTTACGTATTTGACTGTTCACGTTTCTGTTCCGCTTTTGTCTCTGTCGTTGTGCTACGACGAGAGAAACTCTTTCCAGGTACGCACAGCCCCAATCCGCTTTTCTTCTCTGAAACTTTCTTCTTCCTCAATTCCTCTTGGGTCCCTTTGTATCCTTCTCCTCTCTTGTTTCAGGTTTGCTTCCCTACTTTTTCTGATTCTCTTCTGTTTCACCTCTCCTTCTAAACGCCGTTTGGACTCTTGAATACTCGAATCTAATAGTTTACATCTGTAGTAGCTAAGCATTGTTTTGCAATTAGGTTCTGGAAATTATTTTTTGGTTAATTTTTCTTCTGTTCATTGTAGAGCTTGTGAGCTCGAGAATCTCTTTCCCAGAGATTTGGGAATGTATTAATCGTTGAGTTTTAAGGTTTTACCAAATGGTTGGACATGTTATCTCATCGTCATTATGCATTCAATTGCGGATGCACGAGGTTCACTTCAGTAAAAGAAACCATCTCTCCAAGAGTCGTGTAAAATTTGCCCAGAGGTTGAATCTCGATCTCTTTTCTTGTTGTTTTTTACCATATGAAAGTTTGAAAATTTCCAATGCCCTTTTGTAGGAAGCCATTTGGAAGTTGCAATATCACATGGAGACAATCAGGAGAAGCTCAGAAACTTTATGTTTCTACTCCCCTGAATCTTGGAGCATTGTTTCTTCGGGGTGATTCTTCTTGTAAGTGTACGTGTTTGGCCTCTTTGGCTGATTTTGATGGTTTTGCTGGTTCCGGATTGGTCCCTATCGGTGATCAAGTTCTCTTGATGGCTAGTATATTTCTTACATATATGGCTGGAGTTATTCCTGTTCAAAATTCAAGTTACACTTCCAGAAAGAACACTGTGGAGGAGAATCCGGATGTTGGAACTTCAGAATCTTCTGGTAGGTAAGAGTACTTGTTTGAGAAGAAATCCAAAATGAGAATGAGGTCTCTATTACATTTCACTTTACAGTGGAATAATACAGCGAGTTACACATCTTTTTTTCTTAGGGAGACAGATTTTGAGGGTGATTTGAAGTCTGTATGGGATGTGGTGAAAGGAAAGCTATTAGATTCTTTATATGTTATTAATCGTGAGAATACACTTGGAAGCAGAGTCCTCAAAGCAAAACCGCCCAAAGGGAAGCCCCCACTTAGTTTGTATGCGATATCTGAAGGGCCCCAGTTGTATTTGCTCTGGTCATGTTTTCAGAAACTTGAAGAAGAGGTTAGCTTGTACCTGTATTCTCCACTATTTCACTTTGCAGATATTTGTTTTGAAAATATTCCAATGATTTCTAGTTCAGGCACATATCATCATTATAAAAAATAGAGTATTAACAAAAAAACAGCATTATCAATGTGCATTATCTTTGAGGTTAGAAGATCTGAATACCTGGGGAAAGAACTAACTGTGTCTAATCATTTGATTGTGTAGTACTGAGATCTTGCTTCCTCTACCCTTATTAGCATCTGAGACTTTAGTTTGCTATGTTTTTCCATAACCAGTGATGATCAGCTATTGTATGCTTTGTAGACAAATAAGATCTCTGACGCAATCAATTCAGATGAGTGGATGGTTAGTTTTACTCATATTGTTCGGGAAGCATATCAAGCAGCATGCACGACTTGGCTAGAAAAGGAATTGTCTGTGGGAAACTCTGATGCTTACAAGGTAAGTCGATATCATATAACGCGTATGACTGAAAAAGTGTATTCTCTTTTTTTTTCTTTCACCATGGAATAGCAGATTTAGAAATGAATTTAGCCCATGATGTGCAGGAGATTACTCCTTTACTGATCAGAATGCTAAATGAAAAGGACGCCATTTTTGACAAAATAAGAAAATCAGGCAAGGAGGAACTATTTGCAGGATTTTTATATTTCCATAGATTTGGATCTCCCGGGGAAGCTTTCTGCTATGACTTGAGCTTTTTCAACCTTCACGGAGTTTCCATTTTGGAAGACTTCATGATAACAATGGCGGATGGGATCGCTAGCATCTATCTAGAATTCATTTCTGTAGACAGCAAATTTTCAAATGAAATGAAGAGTGGAGGGTTAGATATCTGTAACCTTTCTAGTAGAGCACTCCAAAAACTACGTAACGAGGTATACAAAAAACCCACTTCACTTGTGATTAGTTCCATCACTTGTGTTTAGTTCAGCTTACATTTCATTCTCATGGACAAAAGGTTTCGTTTTCTTCTTGTTGATAGGTAGCTCTATACCAATGGTTGCATCAGAATATGGAAGCAGTTGTATCAATGTACGAGGATCGTTTTGATCTCTACGTTCTTCAAACTCAAGTTATAAACAACCTCGATGGTGGTAATGATACAGAAAGCCAAAGTTGGTGGAGGAAGTTCACACCTGGAAAAACAAAAGCTGCTTCATCATCACCCTTACGATTCTCCATAATCAGTGATTTCTCATTGCCTGTTAAACGAACCAAAGAGCTTAAAGCTCTATCAGGATGGTAAGTAAACATTTCTTCTCTGCTTTTACCTTCTTCAAGAAATCAAAAAGTCCATTCACATAAGAAAGTGTTCGACTTGTTTCAGGAGGTATTACTTCAGTCTGTTTCTGGAGTTATCAGACATTGGAATGCCAATTATAAGAGTGGTGGTGGATAAAGTGAGTAGCATCATTTCCTTCTTTCTTGTTACTTTGATCGGTAGATCAGTCGGACTTATCTTCACCGGAATTAGACAATCTCTCCGGTGGAAGTGAAATCTTTTTTTTTTCCATCGACCTCGATTATTCTTGTTTGGTAAGAGAGAAATTGTTGAGATATGTTTATTTAACTTGTAATTTTGACATTGAGTATCAATTGCTTACACAACATTTGTAGTTGTTCTTAGTGCTTCCGTCTTCTCAATATTCAAGGTTCAAAAAGTTGCACCGAGCTACTGAAAAAATGTCAAAAGCTCGATTACAAAGTGTGTTTACATTTCTGTATAGAAATCGTCTTGTTTTCCGATGGGCTAATTTTTAAATTCTTATAATCGAAGAATGAAAGATAAACTGAATGATTATCTGAATATTATTTATAGTTAAACTAATTTTTGTTTAAATTCTATAATATTTTATCTTTATATATATATATTTTGGGGTGTATTGGTTAAAAAGTAAAGAAATTATTCTAAATATAAAAATTTGATTTTAAAAGATTCAAACTCAAATATCTAAAATGAAATTGAAATCGAATCGAACGTGAGCTAAATACTGAAACGGTCAATAATTTCTTATAGTCAAATATTTGAGCGAAATAAATATCACGCCGAACTTATTATCTAAACACTTCTACCTATTCAAACCGAGACTATTTATTTTATTTAAGAATATTTGACTAGATTTTGATTGAAATTATCAAGTTTTAAATAAATTAAATATTATGTTACTATTTCCTAAATGGTAGAAATTTTTAGTTTTAAAAATAATCTGTTTTAGTTTTAAATATTTTGAATGGTTAAATTTATGTTTTTCTAAACTTTATTAATATATTAGATAATGATGAATTTGAGGATATTATTGTAAAATTGTAAAATAAAAAAATAAATAAAAAGGTCAAACTTTTTTTTCCTTTCTTTATTTTAAGAGTCCCCACAAAACTCGAAAGGTTTTCCATTTTTCTCACCTTCCCTCCTCTTTCTCCTTCCTCGAACCTTTTCCCTCCCAATTTTCTCTTTCCCCTTTTTTCGACCTTCCCTCTCAGAAATTCAAGTCCAAAAATGGGGAAATACATGAAGAAATCTAAGCTTACGAACAATATCGCCTCTATGGATGTCACTGAGCCTACTGCTTTAGGTGTTCGAACCAGAGCTGCTAAAACCCTAGCTTTGAAGAGGCTCAACTCCTCCGCCTCTGATTCTTCTTTAGTTGAAGACTCTTCTCGCTATCTTCAGCTCCGTAGTCGTCGTCTCGAGAAACCCGCGTCTCTAATTGAGCCGAAGCAGCTTCCGAAACAACAGAAATCGGGAATTAAAGAGTCCGACATAGCCGCTACGGATTTAGTTATTGAAGCTAACTCTGTTAGTGTAGAAGGAGAGAACAATCTCGATTTTGAATCAAGTCACAGGTTCGTCTTGTGTGCCCTAATTCTCTTCTTACCAATTCGACTTGAGTTTTCCTCTTATTCAAGATTGTTAGATCGAGTCTAGATGCTTTAACCTTAACAGAAATATGAAACTTTACATAAGGTTTCTGCTCAAATGTTAAGAGCTGAGCTTCTCTGAAACTTTTGTTGTTTGCTTCAGAAGTCAATAGTTATGACTTTACTCTTTTCTGAGTTAGATTAGATATTTCAGAAAAAGTAGATTTCCTCTTCTAGTGTTAGATTAGATATTCAGAGTTATCCATAGATTGATAATCTCTTCTGGTGGTTTAGATTAGATTTTGTATACCTCGTTTCAGAGTTTTTCACTGAGACTGAGTGTAGGACTAAGATTGGCTCAAGTTTTCGAAGTTCAAGTTGTTTTTGGAAGTGATATTGAGTGTATAACTGAGATTTTCACTTTTATTTTACATATGGTTTTAGTATCTTACAAAAGTGGTTGTTGTATAAGAGTCAGAAGCTTTTAATATGTAAGACCATATCAAAATTGAGACTTTCCTCATAAGTCTAATGCAAGTACTGTAGTGTCATGTGTCATGGGTCCTAGTGGTTTTTGCAAACTTGGGGAATACTTTTGTAGGATTCTCTGTTTTATTTTTGGAGGTAACCTTTCTCAGTAGAGTACAATGAGTTTTCCTTATTTATTGCATAGTATAACCCCATGGGACCATATACTCACAGAGTCTAGTTTTTTTGTTTTTTACCTAAATCAAGCCTCTCTTGTTTGTTCTTGATGTTTAGTCTTTGTGGTGATAATGTAATTGAAGTTTCCCTAATCTGATTTTTTTTCTTCAGGACAAGAGAGAGCACACCTTGTAACTTTGTTGAGGATTTGGAGATCATTGTTACACCAAGCTCTAGCACGAGGCTAACATGTGCAACAACCAGAGTTTACAGCAGAGACCGAGATATCATTGTTCCGACCAGTAGTGAACTGGAGGAGTTTTTTGCCTATGCAGAGCAGCAACAGAAGAGGCTATTCATTGAGAAGTAAGTAAAGCTGCTTATTGATTTTGTTGTAATGCATTATGAGAATACAAACACTCACTCAAATGTGTATTATAAATCTTCAGGTATAACTTCGACATTGTGAATGATATGCCTCTTATTGGACGCTACGAGTGGGTAGAAGTCAGTCCATGAAACCTCAGAGAAAGCAGCTCTAAAGATATGGTGTGAAGTAAGAAAATGGTGAATTAACAGACTAACCGAACAGGTTGTAATCTTAAGTAATAATGTAGGTTAGGGACATGATCAAGAACCTCACACCATTTGTACTAATCTCTTGATGATTCTTAGGTGGTCTAGTGAATTTGCTCTAGTTTTTGTCTGTTTCTGTGTTTGTTTTCCTGTCATGTGTATTCAAAGCAATAAGTATATGGTGATGATGATTGATTGGGATGTGTGTGTGAGCATATTGAAGTTTGGCATTTAGTGAGGAAATATGATTCAGATGTTTACTTTTTTGGTGTGTTCACGTGTGAAATCTGAATCATATCTCTCTCTCTTCGTTCAACTAGACTGACTGGTCCCTAAGTCTGACGCAAGATCAATATAGCACGTGAATAATTTGTATGTGAATCCGTAACGTAAATAGTGTATGAGAAGGGTCTTTGAGTATTGAAGCCATAAGTATCATTACAAAACAGAGCTTTAACTTTTTAAACAGAAACAGACAAAAAGATGAGACAGTGTTGTTCATAGAGAAGATCTCTTTTGTTTTGTAACTTTTTAATGTCTCTTGGAAATTGGCAAAACACCATGTGATGAAAACTCCGAAAATCTTATCTCAAAACCAATCATTGTTCTTTGTTTCCTTTAACCTCTTGAAGCGAAAAAGTGAAATGTGATTGAATATAAATTGAAAATAGTTCAGTTCGGTTATCGGATATTTCAGTCATTAAAATTCATCAAAACTAATCGAATTTTCCATTTAACCAGATAATTTTGGATAAGTTAGTTTGGTTCGAGTAATTCAGATAATTTTAGATTTGATCCGGTTGAGGTATTTTCGATTAATTCTAGTAGTTTATTTAATTTTTGAAATTTTGGTTTCTATAAAAAATTTGTTGGTTCGACGAACTAATACTCGAAACCATTTCAATTTTTACTTTCGATTATTAATTGAGAATTGAAACCAAACCAAAAACCAAATTTTTTGATTCGGGTTAGTTAGAAATCACTAGACTACATAGATGCATACATGACCATGCATTAACAGGGGCGGAGGCAGCAAGGCATCATATGGGGCAAATGACCCACATGAATTTATATATTTTTATACTAAATTTTAGCTATTTTTGACTTTAATCAATTTTCTTAGTTAAATTTTATGAAATGACTCACGTGAAATACTAAAATATTGATTTTGACCCCCCCCTAAATTATTTTTCTAGATCCGCCAATACATGCATACATACATGCTTACCTGCTTACATACATAGGTATANTAAATTATTTTTCTAGATCCGCCATGCATACATACATGCTTACCTGCTTACATACATAGGTATATATATACATACATACGGACATACATACATAGATGGGGTGATGTTTGATCACGGGCTCACTGACTAGAGAAATCATGTTTTTAGGACAATTAGATTCGCTGACGTAATCTCTGTAACCAATGGTAACTTGTCGTAGCCTATAGTCAGCTTCTTCGACCCTTTTTTTTTTTTGTTAATACTATTTGGTAGAAAAAAAAAAAAGCCAAATAGAAAAATCACAAAACATTTTCTAGTCTTTTGTGTTTTCGTTTCTTCTTGATTAACTTGATTGGCTTCATCTTTCGGAATCAGTGTGGTTTTAATTTGATTTTAAAGAGCTTTACTCGTTAAACACTTCTCATAGACTGAGCCAAAGTCCGTATTAAAGAAATAGATTTCAATCCACCATGTTTCACTCTTGTGGGTTCATGTGGTTGCTATATTGTGGTTAATTTTGGGATAATATTTACAATTTAAAGTGTTACCCTTGTCCTTAATTGTATTTAAGGACCTGAGTTCAAATAGAAATATATAAAAACATTATTTTCTTAGTTTAGATGTGGTGGTCAGGTGAAAATGATAACAATTTAGGTTCGAGAACGTAAACTCGCATAGTCTCATACTCGTTTAGAATTTGAAACATTACTTTTGAGTTAGTGAGTTATAACTAAGGTTAGGAATAATGCGAGATCTTCACTATAAATTATGGATTCTTTTTTTTTTACCTGAAATAAAAGGATCAACATGTTTTACAAGATCATAAACCGAAGAACAACAATAGCAAACAACGGGAAGGTTAAAATGATACAAACNGAGTTAGTGAGTTATAACTAAGGTTAGGAATAATGCGAGATCTCCACTATAAATTATAGATTTTTTTTTTTTTTTTTACCTGAAATAAAAGGATCAACATGTTTTACAAGATCATAAATCGAAGAACAACAATAGCAAACAACGGGAAGGTTAGAATGATACAAACAATGGGAATTACAAATACAAATTAATGTCAATTATTAAAGAGAGTCTTGATCGCCTAAGTCTAATAGACCTTCTTCCACCCGTCTTACGAGTTGATCCACGAGAAACAATAGACATGACCGACCTCTTGGAAACAACAGTGTACGAAGAACATTCGTTTTTTGAAACCGATAATGTTCCTTTAGCATGAAATGAACCCACAATGGATAACACCAAACCCAATCGAAAGCTATGCCTAAAATCAGCCCTAAGCTAATTCTGGATTCTCGTCGAAAGAGCTTCGAGACAGAATAGACGTGTTCTAAAACTGAAGAGTACTTATAGACTGCGAGAGACTAAGCATCAGACCGAACATATTCTTGAACCACAACCTAACAACAGGCTAAACCCACATGCAAAACTAAATCTGATGAACTGCTGAACAATAATAACTAGCGAAAATCAAAAACCTAAAGCGTAATCAACATAGATAGAAAACTTGCCCAATAACCGGATTCAGGCGCATGCTCCTCTGACGAAAACATGCAATGAAATCATCTCACG
>OVAU01002451.1:0-12417 GCA_900406315.1 Biscutella laevigata subsp. laevigata
AGAGAAACGAAGGCGGAGGATTCACAACCCGGAGCTTGACCTCGAACGTCGGAGCAGCCACACCCGAACATAATCGCCGCCGGATCTCACCATGGAACCACCCGCCACACATCCACCATCGGCAGCGAAGACGAGTGATGAAGATGAAAAACGACGACGAAGGAACAAGGCCGCAGGCCGCCGGAAAGAGGAGCAGCTCGAAGAATACCCAAAGCGGCGCCAAACGCCACAACGCACGGTGTAGCAAGGACCTCGCCGTATCTCCGTCTCACCGTTAACTTCCCGACAACACCAACACCACAAAGAAACAAAACAAGGAGAAAAGAAAAGCTAATTACAATTCTTCCCCACTCACAACACCAAGACTGATGCTGAAGTAGAGGAAGAACAAACGAAGATCGAAGCTTGTCTGCAAGGGAAGAGAGAAGAAAGGGAAAGTTCCAGCTATAGTCGGATTAACACTTTTAAAATCAAACTTTTTTTCTAAACCTCCTATAGTATTTAACTATGGAGTGAGAAAGAAGGATGTAAAGTAAAACAAAATACTAGCCGGGTGACTGTAGAAATAAAACAATGGTTAGGGGTTATCTTTCAAGTTAGAAGATTATCAGAAATTGCAACGAGGCCCTCGTGGTCGTGGATTTAGGAATTTTGAAACCCTTGCCGAAGAGAAAAGAGGCAAAATTTGTTAACATTAGTGTTTGACTCACAACACTCCTTGTGTAGCAAAATCTAGCAACTTGAGATGGATCTGATTCAATCCTACGACGAAGAAGCCGTTTCGTCCTCACCTGAATCTTCTCCGCCTCGTATGTTGAAGGCGAAATCATCAGCACCAGAGGTAGACGATACGGCATTAGCTCTCACGGTGGCTAACGTGAATCAATCGAAATCAAAGCCGATTAATCCCACACAACACGCCGTCGTGTTTAATCCTACTTATGAACAGCTCTGGGCTCCGATTTACGGTCCTGCGCATCCGTACGCCAAAGATGGGATCGCTCAAGGGATGCGGAATCATAAGCTAGGGTTTGTGGAGGATGCTTCGATTGGTTCATTTGTGTTCGACGAGCAGTACAATACGTTTCAAAAGTACGGTTACTCGGCGGATCCGTCTGGGATGAATTACGTCGGCGATGTGGAGGCGTTAAAGCAGAACGACGGTGTTTCGGTTTACAATATTCCCCAGAGTGAGCAGAAGCGGAGGAAGATTGAGCAGAACAAAGAGGAGAGAGAAGGGGAAGAGAAAAAGGAAGAGCTTGAGCCGGAGGCTGAGAGTCCGGCGACGGAAGCGTGGCTTTTGAAGAATAGGAAAAGTCCTTGGTCGAGGAAGAAGGAGGTGGTTCAAGGAGAGTTAACGGAGGAGCAGAAGAAGTATGCTGAGGACCACGCAAAGAAGAAGGAAGAGAAAGATAAACAAGGAGAAGCCAAAGGCGAGCATTTTGCGGACAAGAGCACATTCCATGGAAAGGATGAGAAAGATTATCAAGGGAGGTCATGGATTGAGGCTCCCAAGGATGCAAAGGCAAACAATGATCATTGTTACATTCCAAAACGTTTGGTTCATACATGGAGTGGTCACACGAAAGGTGTTTCTGCTATTCGTTTCTTCCCCAAGCATGGACATTTGCTTCTCTCTGCAGGTATGGATTGTAAGGTTAAGATTTGGGATGTGTATAACTCTGGTAAATGTATGAGAACTTACATGGGTCATGGCAAAGCTGTGAGGGATATTTGCTTCTCTAACGACGGGACTAAGTTCTTAACCGCTGGGTATGATAAGAACATTAAGTATTGGGACACTGAAACTGGCCAGGTTATATCGACTTTTTCGACCGGGAAGATTCCATATGTGGTTAAGCTGAACCCGGATAATGACAAGCAGAACATTTTGTTGGCCGGAATGAGTGATAAGAAGATTGTGCAGTGGGATATTAATACGGGGGAGATTACACAAGAGTATGATCAGCACTTGGGTGCGGTTAATACAATCACGTTTGTAGACAATAACAGAAGATTTGTTACATCAAGTGATGATAAGTCTCTCCGTGTGTGGGAATTTGGGATCCCAGTGGTTATCAAGTATATCAGTGAGCCTCATATGCATTCTATGCCTTCGATTTCTGTTCACCCGACTGGAAATTGGCTTGCGGCACAGAGTTTGGATAATCAGATTCTGATCTACAGTACTCGAGAAAGGTTTCAGCTGAATAAAAAGAAGAGGTTTGCAGGGCACATTGTCGCTGGTTATGCATGCCAAGTTAATTTCTCACCAGATGGACGGTTTGTAATGTCAGGAGATGGTGAGGGTAAGTGCTGGTTTTGGGATTGGAAGAGCTGCAAAGTCTTTAGGACTCTTAAATGTCACAATGGAGTATGCATTGGAGCCGAGTGGCATCCTTTGGAACAGAGTAAAGTTGCAACTTGTGGTTGGGACGGCTTGATTAAGTACTGGTAAGTATTAAGTAACCTTCTTCCAATCTATTTCGTTTACAAAAAAAAATCCTGTCATGGTGGAAGTCTCCTCTTGCTTATCAGATGCATAATAGTTGTTGATATGATGGATCCATTAGTACATACGAGGCAACTAAAATCGGAAATTGCCACTGTTTGTTGCGATTAGGCCGAGAAATAAACTAGTCCCACACTTTTTTGTTGACTCTAATGGACTCTAACCATGTCCTAAGCTCATGGCTAAATAAGTCGAACTGTTTGATGCTGATGTTGTGTTGTACATTGCAGGGACTAAGACAAGACACACAGAAGAAGAGAGAGAGTAGAAGTAGAAGGCACGCAGAAAGGCAGAAATCACGGCCTAGCCCGAGCTATTCAGAAATGCTGCATCTTTGGCCTTTGAAGCCCCTTTGAGTTTTGCTTTACTCTGTTTTTAGATTCTTGAATGTTGTAACAATCTTCGTTTTGTTTAATGGATCATGTAGAGGGAGAGAAACTGTCGACTGAATCGTTATAAAGATAGCTTTTTTTTGTGTTATTTGCACCATCTCAGCAACGCAGGCTTTCGTTACTATCTGCTTGTTGATCTATCGCTGATTATGACATTGCTTCTTAGTTCTTCTTATAGGACTTTGGACAAAGACTCCCAGAAACTGAACCATTATAGGATGATGATGCGCACTTTAGCCACTATATGCTTTGAATATAGGATGATGATGCGCACTTTAGCCACTTACTTTTACAAGAAATTACTCATCTCGTATTTTTTTTATTTGATTCATGTTCATGCATGTGAACAGAGTTAAGTAGTTATATTAATACATATAGAATGGCTTGTGTTTAGCAAAAAAGGGTACTATTGTGTAGAATTTCGATGTTTATAATTTTCAAAAAAATATAATTAAAGAAGATTGATGATGGCCTAATAGATCACCAAAGGACACAATTCACCGTCTTATAGTTCTTGATTTCCTAATACCTTTTTTTTTTTGCTTCCTAATTTCACATTTTAGGTTCAAGAATATCACCAATGTGACAAGAACACTCTATTCCTAATAACATAAATTTTGTAATATGCACACACACAAATTAATATAATATTATATGTGTTTATTTAGCATTATTTCGACTTCGACACAACTGCAAAAAAGTACAATAAAATGGTTAGAAAAAACTTTTTTAAAATAATCCTCAGTGGAAATACATTGGATCTTGCAAAAGAGAAAACAAAAGTCTTCGTTACGTTTAGATTTAAAATTCTATAACCTCTTATTGTTTAATTTATCCTATCCCAAGTTATTGGTAACTGTTTAAACATTACAAAACACACTCTCAAACAAACAAATACTCATTCAAGTATTGTAAAGAATTAAACATTGCAAGGACAATTTTGGCTAAGATCGTTAGGAACATTTATATATATTTTGTTGTTTTATAATCTAGCCACATAAATAAAAGTCATAAAAACTATATATAATCCTAACTATAAAACTAAAAAATATTACTTAATATCCTCACAACTAAGAAATAAAAAAAATAAAAATATTTAGCAACTTCTTTCATTAATTTTACAATAAAAATAAAATCCAAATATTTAAATTTTAAATCCTAACTACATAATATTCACTTTTAAACTAATACTAATCCTAAATATTATTCTATATAAAAATGTTTAATAACATAATCCTTATATTTCTTATATTTATAATAAAATAAATACATAAATATTATTGGTTAAAAATATATATAGTAATAAATAATATAGTTTTAAATTTTATAATCTTATATTAAAATATATATTAACACCTAAATTTTTTTATTAATATAACTAGTTATGTATTAAAACCATAAAAAACAAGTCTTTTTGGTCTAAGGTTTATTTGAAATCTGAAATCATCAACCTTACCCATGAGGCCATGACTATTTTATATAAAAGATTTCATAAACTTACTCAAGTCAAAGCTTCATAACCACAATACTAATAAAATATATCATATGATAATCAACAGCTCAAAAATATACAAGAATAAAAATACAACACCATAATATAAAATTGGTATTTCACATGTTTATAAGTAGAGCTGAAGTGAGAGTATAGTGTGTGTGGACTTGCCCTTTTTCACAGTCTTCCTTTTACTCTGTTTTTTTTTTCTTAGAAACTTTTTTTTTCCTCTGACATGGGAAATTGTCAGGCGGTGAATGCGGCGGTTCTGGTTCTACAACATCCCGGCGGGAAAATTGACAGGTACTATGGCTCAATCTCTGTAAGCGAGATCATGAATATGTATCCAGGCCACTACGTATCTCTCATCATTCCTTTGAGAGAGGAGGAAGAGACGATTATGAAGAGAGACGATACGAAACAGAGGAGGGATGTGAAGTTTACACGTGTTCATCTTCTCCGGCCGACGGAGAGTCTCGTACTCGGCCATGCTTATCGGCTCATTACTTCAAAAGGTTCACCTCTTAATTTATTGTTATGTATCTTTCATCGTTTGCTAAGTATTTATGAATGAATGGTTATTGTTTATTTTATAGAAGTGATGAAGGTCATACGGGAAAAGAAATATGCGAAGACGAAAAAGCATTACGCAGAGAAGATGACGATGGTAAAAAAGTTGTCGGAGAAGAAAGTTCTGGTAGATTTCTAACCTAACTATTGCACTTTAAGACATTGGTCTGGCGAAACTCTTCTTTAAAATATGGTCTTAGCTAAAAGATGTGTGTGTGTGTGTGTTTTTAGACAAAGTGAAGTTAATGGTTTTGTTTGTTTGATTGGTAGGAGAAGAAACAAGGGAAGCAACTTCGTGTGTTTAAGTACAAAACATGGAAGCCTTCTCTTCAGAGCATCTCTGAAGCTACAAGCTGAATGTTTCAGATTTTGTCTGACACTGAAAAAGTTTTGGTTCTGTTCCTCTTGTTTGTTTTTTCCCCTGGCTATTACAGAGGATGGACAGATGGAGTTTAGATCAAGATGTGAGGGAAAATAAGTAGACATAAAAAGCTAAAGAAAGTCAACAGAACAGAACTTCTTCTTCCTTTTTTTTCTCTCTATCATCGATGTGTATATCTTCGATAGAGGTTTGTAAGACCAAAGTGAAGTTTCTGTTGACGTGAATTCAGAAGAAACAGAGCTTCTGAAACTAAGAAATACAGAGCTTTTTGTTCTTTCTTATTCCAGTCGTTTGGAAGAATTTACACCAAAATTGTCTTTTGATAAAAAATTATGAAGTGGTTCACAAGTTTGTTATTCTGGAATCAACAAAATCTAACCGATCTAATTAGGTTTGGACATTAAGATAATCGGTTCAGATTCATTATATGTTTGGTTCGGGTATCTGGGTATAAGTTTTTAAGAACCGCTCAAGTATTTTAACATTTTAGTTCGGTTCAGTTGGTTTTAGTTCGGTTCAAATATTTGAACGAGACCTTTTGAAACATATTTTTTAATCAATTTATTTCGTTTACCTTTTACCCTAACTACCCATAAATATCTGAAAATACCCAAAAAAAGTCTTAAAATAACCAGAATATCTACAAAAATTAAAATGTTTACTTAATTTTAACAAAATTAATTTAATAACTATTGCAACTAATATTTTTATTGTTTAATTTTGTTTCCATTCAGTTCGATACCATTTATGTTTCCTCGGTTAGAGAAACTTAACCGTTCAGTTATTTCGTCGAATTCTATTTAGATCGTTATATTCAATTTTGGATCGGTTCAAGTCCACGAAAACGGGTAAGTTGCGCAACGCTAGTCATCTAATGGTTCTTATCTGATACATTGGGAAGATTATCACAACCGATTACACTTGCATAACTTGTGCACAAAGGACCAAAAAAACAAACAAAAGACTCTTTTTTTTCTAAGCTAGACAACTACCAAATGCTACCTAGAGATTCCTCTCGTGTGGCTCGAGCCAAGGAAACCCCAAAAACTCCAAAACTTGTTTCTCACCGGCCAGTTTCAGGCTTGCACTTGCTCTAGCACCCTAAAAAACAATAATGATCCATCAAATGTCATTTGACTTTCAATCCAAAAAATTAAAGATTGTAATTCTCTTTTCTCCCTTACCCGGTTACCACTCGAGCTTTGAGTAGCCGGGAATAGTCCAGTGTCATCGAGTCGATATCCTTTGGATTCTGCTAGCAATCTTAGCCTGCAGTTTCCAATGCATATAATATGTGTTCTTCCCTTACCAACAATGTATTTTGTGACATGCATATGGATTATCTTGTTCATACCTTCTGTTTAACACGTCGTTCCCTGTCCATGCTATTAGTCCAAATGCATAGATATCCCTTGGATAAACCTGTGAAAGAGAATTAACTCTTTTTAAAAATTCTTTTTCAGATGATGATCCATCATTTGCAATGGTCAATAGGCCAAGAAAAGAGAGAGCAACCCATGATTAGTTGAATCGATCATGATGATGCAACAAAGTTAGAGCTTTTTTTGCAATGAGCATGACATGAGGAGCTTTCAGGTGTTACCTTGAAATCAATACGGCGCCGCAGCTCCTGACCAGGATAAGTGCATAGACCAAAATATGTATCAACGCCTGAATCAGTACCCTGCATGATGGGAGCAACCATTGAGCAAGACATTTCGTAATACATGGCTTTCTAGAGAACATCCTTTATCTAATGCTAAAAGAGACAATTTTGTACGATACTGAAATAATGTGTTTTGATGATTGACCGACCAAATGCAGGAGAAACAGGAAAAACATCAGAGTTACCTCTTCACTGTGAGTGCTGAAGATGAGATCTTCTCTGAGAAAGTTTATTTCCTTTAAACGCTTTACAAACTTTTTCAAGAAGCCCTTGTGACTGAACAAGACCAAAACCAAAGAGCAGTTTTAGTAAAAAGATATTTAAGAACTAAAGCAGGAAAGAAGCTAGTACGAACCTTTGCCCATCAGGATGTGTGATAACGATATCTAGATCTCCACAAGTAGGCTTTCCACGCCTATATGATCCTCCACATACAATACTCACCTACAAGAAAGACCTACGAGTGCCATTGTAAGGAATTCCATTAAAATTTCTACATCCAAATGGAGCAAACGGATAAATTTTAATACAGTTCGTACACCAGGCAAAACTTCCTCGCCGACTCTCTGTAGAAGTTGTTCCATATCTTGCACCTACAACATCAAAAGTGAGAAAAGATGATGAAGAAAACTTCATCAAGGATAAATAAGACGAACAGAGGTCACTTCGAAGTCTAAGACTCCCACCTCTTGACGTGGAATCCTTGTTCTGATATCATCAAAATATTTCAACCCCAACCTCTGAGCATGCGTTAGTGAATCCTCATTATCCAAGTCTTTTAATGTGCGATAGCCTTTCTCATATAGCTTGAGTGCAGTTGCAGGACCAATGCCCCAAACTTCCCCAAACAGACTGATTGTACGAACCTGCAATCATAGTCAGGAAACATTGGAAGTGGTAAAGAATTAAGAGCGGAAAATGGAAGATGGTAGAATGACTTAAACCAAAGACTTTAAAATTACCTTTTCATCTGTTTCAAAGTGTTCCAACTTGGACAACTTCCCTGTTGTCACGATCTCTTGAATCTGCCAAGCCCGGGTATAAGAATAAAGTTACGTTCTCACAGAATCACATAATAATATTATAGTTAGGTACTTGGAAAAGAGAATGCATCGTTCTATGTAGTGTTTGCCAGAAGATATAAAATAAATCCACAGTGAAGCCTCTCCAGAGAAAAGTAGCCTTTTGGAAAATGTATTGCAACGTAGCTAAAGACAAAAGCTAGATTCAAGTGCTTATAACTAGAGCAGGTTAAAGACTTGGAAGTACCACAAACATTTAAGGTAAATGTGTACAGTTTTAACGCCCGCACTCACAAACACACACAAAGTAGTAAAACACATTTCTTCACTTACATGATCTCTCATTGATTTCCCAATTCCTGGGAGGTGTTTGAGCTGATCAACGCTTTCAATTCTAGTGGGGAATTTTTCAATGACTGGAATAGCTTTGTAATAGCTAAATGACCGCCTATCATCACCCAGAGCTATTGCAAGAAGAAAAAGAGTTATGTCACTTAAGGTCTTATAAAGAGCAGAAATAAAAATTAACACAAGAGACCATACCTCTGTATATGTTTATTAGCTTTCCAAATATCTCAGTGATATTTCTGTTCAAATCTGGTGGTTTGTACACCGATGTGGACTATAAATCAAAAGAAGACCAATATAGGAAGCAATAATATTCTTACTGAAACAGCAGATTTATCAAACAGCATCTAGTACAGTTAACTTCCAAAGAACCGAAAAAATTCATCAGAAAACGAGTCACTCAAGCTTACCTCTGACTGTGGACTTGTGGGAGCCTCTTCAGTGCCACCTGCAGGACTGCCACTAGAAGAGCGAAAACTGCAACTAGTAGGTGAATCCGGTGATCCTTTTGTATTGTATTGGCTTTCTAAGTCTACAATATCACCAGCATCAGGGGAATATTTAGTTCGTTTTAGAGATGACGGTTGATCCTCACTACAACATTTTGTAAGCAAAGACTTGTTCTGCTCTTCAATTTCTTCAGATTCAATTCTGAGAACATACAAGTCTTCATTAGCCTTCTCTCCTGCAGTTAGGCTATCTTCTAACCACTGATAAAGCAGAAGGCGCTGCAAGAACAAATTTACAGAAAGCTGATTATAACACATTGTCTAATGATGATGGAATTTAGTAGCGGAAACGTACAAAAAGCAGAAGAAGAAAAAACCAAACTCACTCCTCTAAAATGCGACAAAAGTTCTTTCCCGAATTTCTGGAGAAGAGCTTCGGGATTCATAGCAAGAACATGAGTGACTTTCTTCCTTAACCGATCTTCCTCTATTACTGCTCCCATTTGAATCAATTTCTGCTTCCAGATCTTCATTCAAATAGAAAAATGTTCAGAGCATGCAACACTAAAGCAAAAATGTTAAGGAAAGTTGTCGAAGATGATGAAGTAAAAAACCTCCAATCGACGACGCTGGACTCCGATTTCCACCAAAAAAACTACCATTCCGGCAAACATCCCCTCAGGATCCGGAGACGGCGACCGGTTTCTCCCTCGCTTTGTCGCCATTTTATTGCACTTAATTAAACTCGCTCGATATTTCGACTGCTGTAAAGAAAGCCTCTACAGAACGGAAACAGCAAAATTTGTGAACTGCTTTGACTTTCCGAAGCAGAAGTCTCAGCGAACCGAATAGAAACCAGACCGAGTAAACCCGTTATAAACCGGACAAAATCATATTTTCCACAACCAACGTTCACTTTTTTTTTTTTTTTTTTTTTTTTTTTTCGGCCTTTTTTTTTAATNTATTATAGATTATGAAAGATTACAATACGTTTCATGATATTACATAACCGATATTCATCAGAAGCATAACTTGTTTTGCCAAAATATCAACTACAACATTAGCAGTTTTTGGAATCAACAAAACCTGAAGTGTGTATTCGATATAATATTTAAAATATTAGAGAAATAAGTTGAGAGCATGTTATTGGTGATAGCTTGCTGATAAAGAACACCAAATTACCAATGCTGAGTTGGCTCAGGTGGTAAAGGGGTTGTGGCTACAGCTTCCGCCACCCGGGTTCGATTCTCGTTGGGAGTAGGAATTCACCCGGCTGTCTACGACCTTGGGGAATATGGTGGACCGAAGGCTCAACCGGAACCTCACTGTGATGTTCTATTAAAGGTCTGTAAAGGTCTTAAAGGGAAATCAGAGTATTGGAAATTTGTGTCTTGTATTCAGCTTAGTCATGTACATATAGAACCATCTGTACTACTTCACTACTCAATCTATGGAACATCTAAACTGCCCGATAATATATATAGAGCAACTATCTTAATTACAGTAACATAACTGACTTAGCTAGCTTACTAAACCAAGTACCATAAATCAGAAATAACAAAAGAAACAAACCAACGAAGTAGCTGTTGAGTTCACTTCAATAGGTCTTCCAGATCAGTACAAAAAGTGATTGAGCAGAACCTAAACTTTTAAGCTTGAGAACAGCTTCACGTAAAGAGTATGCTTCAACGTCTGCTAGACTTTGAGTTTATTCAACTGAGGTCTGAGTTTTGATCAGCTCTCTCTCACTTTGGTCTCGAAGACTCCAACATATTCATGCCTTTGACCAAGACGAATCAACGAAAAAAGAGAGCCTCATAATCTTGGTCAACGTTTATTGCATTGTGTCAAGCACTCGATAATTAGTAGAAGAGAAAGGTTGTTTTAGATCCTCTTGAGTATTAACTGTTGAATGTGATTCCTTCCATTCCATGAGATCCACCAACAAAAACAAAGAGGAACCTAACGTTACCTTACCTTGAGATCAAACCTAACCTTACCCTAAACCAAAAACAAAGAGGAATTTATCTCCTTCCTGAAGCATTCAACACCTCAGAAAAAATTGAGACAATAATTAAAGGTTCAAAATTACAGTGGCACAAGACTTTACTTCAATGTCTCTCTAAAAGAAAATTTTCACTTCCTTTTCAGTCATCTCAAGAACATGATCTCTAGCGTCAGTGAGCGCACTCTGGTTAACACAAAGGACAAATTCTCAGCAAACATAATCTTTTCAGAGAAGATTTGATGATCCATATCACCATATGTTCTCACCTATCCAAATTTGGTGATGAAGTTATTCCCGAGGTTTATTGAAGTATCTCAATGCAAGAAATTTCATCAATGTAGCACATAAAGTCTGTCATTAAAAGACAAAACGAAGGAAAACAATATCTCAGAGAGAAATCTACATCTATAGAATAAGCACCGAGGAAGAAGTATACTGCTACATCATATTTGCACTAACCTTGGCTCCTTCGTCACCGATGGGGTTTCCACACAGATTAAGAACCTTCAACATAATATTTGATTGAAGAACACCATCAAAGGCTTTAACTCCTGCAGCTGTAATTCCATTTGCAGAAAAACTGACTTCCTCTACAGTCTGAAACACAAAACCGGTATGGTTACTCAATCAACTTAAGAAGATCAGGAATCTAATTGATTTGGCAGATAACAAAAATGAAAAAGAGAGGGGGAGCTATAACCTGATTATACCCAAGGCTTTCAACAATAAAGAATAGTCCTTCATCAAATCAAAGGCCAGAATTAACATAAGTTACGTTGGAAATGATCTAAGTTGTGCTCTTTTCTTTAGTCAAATTTCATCCTATTGGATTTTCCCGACTAAGGTTTTTACTGAGACTTCTGACACATAGTCTCCCCTTTCCTCTCCTTTTGTTACTTCCCTCCCCCTCTAGGGCTTTCTACCCTCTTTCCGCTTATCGACCTTTCTCTTCCTTTTCTTTTTGGTAGATTGTGCCTCTTCTCATACATCTTTCTCATTTCTTTTTATTTGATCTTGTATAAAATTTAAACCACATATCCTTTATACAAATTGTCATTTTTTGTTGGTTATTTTACATTTCAAAAAAAAATATATATTTAAGTCCAAATACTTGATTCTTTGGCTCTAAAGACATTAGTATAGTTATATATAACCTTCGAAATTAGGTGAACATTTTGACGATGGAACAGTTAGCGTAATTAAAAAATGTGTTAAATTGAATCAATATTTCAAACATAAATCTAAATTTATTGATCAATTTAAATACTGTTGGAGAATGTCCCACATCGAAAAGGTGAATGAGAGCGTGTGTAATATATAAGTAATATGGGTCAATCCACTCATTACCAATTGGTTTGAGTTGGAAGCCCATAGAATCTTAACATGATATTAGAGCAGGCCCACATCTCTCCCCCCCCATTGAACTGAAATTGATTGGGCCCACTACTTATACTTGGCCCATCGATCTTACGATATCGGTCCGGCTTAATGCTAGTCCGGTCGATCTTACCTGATCCTAGAATGGGATATTGACGAGACTAATGGTTAGACGGGCCATTGTCTCGAGGGGGGGGGG
>OVAU01002454.1:0-10413 GCA_900406315.1 Biscutella laevigata subsp. laevigata
TCTATCTCGGTTAGCCATCACGATCCCAGGTTTCGCGTCACTTATCAAGAGTCCCTTTTACCGTAAAATCGTGTAGGAATAAGAGAAATTGAAACCCAACAATGGAAAGGATTATCATGGGGTAAGCCCATTAGAGGAGCCCATTAAGATTGTAAGGAGGATGATGTGGCATCTTGAGAAGCTTTCTTAGATGCAAACCCAACTTTATTATATAAGATAACACTCCACATAATTTAAAGATGTTGTTAATTGGTTTAATTTTGTATTTTGGGAAAATATGTTGATTTAATAGGTACTAAACCATAAAAATTGATTGATTTTATAGAACGCTATAATTTTTATTTTTTAAAATTATTTTAATTTAGTGGTAAATAGTCCACAAAAATAGAGATTTTAAGAAAATTATCAAATATGATGTTAATTTGGTGGATAATCCACAAAACTTAGATATATTTTATAACACTAGAATATATGTATATATAGAGAAAATTATGCTCATTTGGTGGATATTATTCCACAAAAACTGAGAGAATTTGGTATTCTGGGTAAATGTACTGATTTTTTTTATAAAACGCAAGAATTTTGAATTTTGAATTTTTTTTTGTTGAATTGGTAGATAATTGTTAAGAACTGAAAGATTTTGTAAAGCACCAGAATTATGTATTTGAGAAAGTATGATGAATTAGTGGATAATAGTCCACAAAAATTGAAAGATTCTGTAAAACGCTTGAATTTTGTACTTTTGATCATTATGACTCATTTGTTGGATAATAGTCCACTAATGGTGAAAGAATTAAAATTAAAATGCTATAGTTTTTTATTTTTTAAAATTATAGTGATTCGATGGATGATAGTCTGTTAAAACTAAGAGATTATATAAAAGGTAGAATTTTTTATTTTGGAAATTATGTTGCTTTTGGAAAATTATGATCATTTGGTGGATAAAATTCTAGAAAATGTAAGAGAAATGCAATAAATTTGTATTTTTTAAAATTATGATCATTAGGAGGATAAATAGTCCATAAAAGGTAAGAGATTTTGTAAAATACAATAATTTTGTATTTTCCAATATTATGCTGATTTTATGGAAAATAATATTCCAAAAAGTTATAGGTTTTGTTAAATTATGGAATTTTGTAGTTTGGGAACTATTTTGATTTGATAGATAATTTTCCAAAAAAAATATTAGATTTTAGGAAATACTATAATTTTGTGTTTTTGAAATTACTTTAATTTATTGGGAAATTGTCCACAAAAATATAGACCTTTTATAAAATGTTAGAATTTTGTATTTTCA
This sequence comes from Biscutella laevigata subsp. laevigata, assembly GCA_900406315.1. NCBI lineage: Eukaryota > Viridiplantae > Streptophyta > Magnoliopsida > Brassicales > Brassicaceae > Biscutella > Biscutella laevigata. Next base: position 1,298 of record OVAU01002454.1, read on the forward strand.
TAAATTATGGTAATTTTGTGGATAATAATCAATATAAATTGAGAGATTTCGTAAAGCGTTGAATTTTTGTATTTTGAAAAAATATGGTGATTTTTTGGATAATAGTCCACTAAAAATAAGAGCTATTGTAAAACATTAAACTTTGTGTTTTAAGAAAAATGCTAATGTGGTAGATTTTCTAAAAATGCTAAAAAACTTTTATTTCGGAGAATTATACTGATTACATATATAATAATTAACAAGAACTCGAAGATTTTGTAAAAAGTTAGAAATTTATATTTTTGAAAATTATGTTAAGTGGGTGTATAATAATGAAGAAAAATTTGGAGATTTTGTTTTTTCTCCTTATTTTAGAGATTTTGTAAATGCTATATTTTTGGATTTTTGGAAATTATGCTAATTTGGTCGATACTAATCAAGAAAAATGAGACATTTGTAAAATGTTATTTTTTTTAAGAAATTATACTCAACTAATGGAAAATAGTCCATAGAAACAAGGAGATTTTATAAAAAGTATAAAATTTTATTTTGGAAAATTATACTTATTTGGTGGAAAAGTCCACTGAAATAAGAGATTTCGTAAAACACTAGAATTTGTATTTGATAAATTATGATGATTTGGTGGATAGTAGTCAACAGAAACTGAAAGATTTTGTAAAACACTAGAATTCGGTATTTTGAGAAAGTATGATGATTTTTTTGTTAATGGTCCACAAAAACTTGGAGATTTTGTAAAACGCTAGAATTTTGTGTTTATGAAAATTAAGATCGTTTGGTGGATAGTATTTCACAAAAGTTGGGAAATTTTGAAAACGTTAGACTTTTATATTTTTAAAATTATGATCATTTAATGGATAATGGCCCATAAATGTTGTGCGATTTTGTAAAAATCGAAAATGAATTATTTTAAAATAATGATATATTCTTGGACTATTTTGTAAATAATTTGTAAAATGCTAGAATTTGTATTTTGGGAGCTTATGCGTAATTGATCAATGATAATCCAAAATGATAGATATTAAAAAACGCTAGAATTTGTATTTTTGAAATTATTTTGATTGAGTGGGAAATTTTCTACAAAAAGAGATTTTGTAAAACGTTCAAATTATGTATTTCTAGATATTATGCTAATTTGGTTGACAATAATAAACAAAAATGAGAAATTTGTAAAATGCTAGATTTTTTGTATTTCGGAAATTTATGGTTATTTTGTGGATAATAGTCCTCTTAAACTTATTGATACTGTAAAACACCAGAATTTATTATTTTATAAAAATATGTTCATTTAGTGGATAATAGTCTATAAAACTAGGAGATTTTACAAAAATCTAGAATTTATGTATATTGGTAAGTTATGCTAATTTGGTGGATAATAGTCGTAATAACTAAATGTTTTTTTAAAAAACACTAGAGTTTTGTATTTTAGGTAACTATGATGATTTGGTAGAAATAGTGCATAAAATATAAAAGACTTTGTAAAACTCTAGAATTTAATATTTTGGAAGATTATGATCATTTATTGATAATAATCCACAAAAAGTGAGAGATTTTGTAAAATTCTCGATTTGTATACTTTTTAAAAGTTAAGCTAATTTAGTGGATAACTCCTATGTTCGAAGCCACATGTTGTATAATTAGACCACGAATTACAAATGTCTGGAAGAGATTTATTGCTATTTCGCCAAGCAATCCACAACGATGTAATGAAAGCGAAGGTCCAACGACAATCCCAATCAGCCCCTCTCACAGTGGATGAACAGATAATGACCATTTATACCGTAACAAATGGTCCATTTATTGATTGATGGGCGAATGACGGGAATTGAACCCGCGCATGGTGGATTCACAATCCACTGCCTTGATCCACTTGGCTACATCCGCCCCTACCCTCCCCGCCCTTCATTTTCTTTCACTGTCATAAAACATATCAAACAACTCATTTACCTTTGTATCTTAGCACCAAACTCACCATGACAATGCACAAAATTGAATGCTTTTCTAAAATACCAGTTTTTTTTTGTTTTGACAAATTATGATCATTTGGTAGACAATAATCCATAAAAGTTGATAGATTTTCTAAAATGCTAGAATTTTTATTTTATGAAACTTTTTTGATTTAATGGGAATTAGTCCATAAAATAGATAGATTTTTTTCCACTAGAATTTTGGATTATCGAAAATTATGCTAGAATTATGTTAGAAAGTATGATGATCCTATGGAAAATAGTCCCCCAAACTTGCTAGAATTTGTATTCTAAAAAATCAAGTTAATTTCATGGATAATAACAGTCCACAGAATTTAATGAAGTTGTAAAGTGATATAATTTTGTAATTTGAGAAAATATGTTGATTTGATAGGTACTAAATCTCAAAAATTGATTGATTATATAAAACACTATACTTTTGTATTTTTAAAAATTATTTTAATTTAATGGTACATACTCCACAAAAATATAGATTTAAAAAAAAAATTTCTCAAATATGATGCTAATTTGATAGATAATCCACAAAACTAAGATATATCTTATAAGTCTAGAATATATATATATATATATATATATATATATATATATAGTAAATTATGTTCATTTGGTGGATAATATTCCACAAAAACTAAGAGAATTTTGTAAATAGTTAGAATTCGCTATTTTGGGTAAATATACTGATTTTTATGTAAAACGCTAGAATTTGTATTTTGAAATTTTCTTGTTGAATTGTTAGATAATTGTTAAGAACTAAAAGATTTTGTAAACCACCAGAATTCTGTATTTGAGAAAGTATGATGAATTAGTATTGGATACTAGTCCACAAAATTTGAGACATTTTGTAAAACGCTAGAATTTTGTACTTTTGATCATTATGATTCATTTGTTGGATAATAGTCGACTAATGCTGAAACATTTTATAATAAAGTGCTATAATTTTTTTTTTGGGAAATTATATTGCTTTGGTGGATAAGAGTCTGTTAAAACTAAGAGATTATATAAAAGGTAGAATTTTTTATTTTGAAATTATGTTGATTTGGTAGATAATAGTCAAAAAGAACTGAAAGATTTTGTAAAACATTAGAATTCTGTGTTTTGAGAAAGTATGGTGATGTGATGGATAATAGTCCAAAAACTTAGATTTTATAGAACGCTTGAATTTTGAGTTTTGGAAATATATGATCATTTCACAAAATGTGAGAGAATTCGTAAAATGCTAGAATTTCATATTTTTGATAATTATGATCATTTGGAGGATAAATAGTCCACAAAAGGTGAGAGATTTTGAAAAAATGCTATAATTTTGTACTTTCTGATATTATGCTAATTTCATGGTTAATAATATTCCAAAAATTGATAGATTTTGTTAAATGATAGAATTTTGTAGTTTTAGAATTATTTTAATATGATAGATGATTTCCCATAAAATTATTAGATTTTAGGAAATAGTATATTTTTGCATTTTTGAAATTATTTTAATTTATTGGGAAATTGTCCACAAAAATGTAGACATTTTATAAAACTTAGGATTTTTTATTTTCATAAATTATGTTGATTTGGTGGATAATAGTCAACAAGAATTGAAAGATTTTGTAAAACACTAGATATCTGTGTTTTTAGAAAGTATGGTGATGTGGTGGATAATAGTCAAAAAACCGATAGATTTTATATAACGCTTGAATTTTGGTTTTTGGAAAATTATGATCATTTAATGGATAAAAGTCTACAAAAGGTAAGAGAATTAATGAATGCAAGAATTTTGTATTTTTAAAAATTATGATCATTAGAAGGATAAAAAGTCCATAAAAGGTGAGAGATTTTGTAAAATGTTCTACATCTGTATTTTCCAATATTATGTTAATTTAATGGATAATAATATTCCAAAAAATTATAGGTTTTTTTTTAAATTAGAGCATTTTCTAGTTTGGGAACTATTTTGATTTAATAGATAATTATCCAAAAAATTATTAGGTTTTAGGAAATACTATAATTTGTATTTTTGAAATTATTTTAACTTATTGGGAAGTTGTCCAAAAAATATAGAAATTTTATAAAACGTAAGGCTTTTATATTTTCATAAATTATGACAATTTGGTGGATTTTTTAGATAATAGTCCACTAAAATTAAGATATATTGTAAAACAAAAAATATTTGTATTAAGAAACAATGCTAATTTAGTAAAGCGCTAGAATTTTGTATTTTAGAGAATTATATTGATTACATATATAATACTTAACAAGAACTCGAAGATTCTGTAAAAGGTTAGAAATTAATATTTTTTAAAATTATGTTAATTGGGTGTATAATAATCAAGAAACTTTTTGAGATTTTGTAAATGCTATATTTTTGGATTTTGGAAAATTATGCTAATTTGGTCTATAGTAATCAACAAAAATGAGACATTTGTAAAATGCTACTTTGTATTTTGAGAAATTATACTTCGTTAATGGAAAATAGTCAATAGAAACAAGGAGATTTTATAAAAAAAGTATAAAAATTTTATTTTGGAAAATTATACTTATTTGGTGGATAAAAGTCTATTCAAATAAGAGATTTTGTAAAACACCAGAATTTGTATTTGATAAATTGTGTTGATGTGGTGGATTATAGTCAACGAATGCCGAAAGATTTTGTAAAACACTAGAATTCACTAGTTTGAGAATGTATGATGATTTTTTTGTTAATGGTCCACAAAAACTTGGAGATTTTGTAAAACGATAGAATTTATGTTTTTGAAAATTAAGATCGTTTGGTGGATAGTAGTTAACAAAAGTTGAGAAATTTTGAAAACGTTAGACTTATATATTTTCAAAAATTATAATCATTTAGTGGATATTAGCCCACTAATGGTGTGCGAATTTGTAAAACGCTAAATTTCTTATTTTAAAATAATGTTAAATTCTTGGATTATTTTGTAAAATGTTAGAATTTGTATTTTGGGAGCTTATGTATATTTTATCGATAATAATCCAAAATGATAGATTTTAGAAAACACTAGAATTTGTATTATTGAAATTCTTTTGATTGAGTGGGAAATTTTCCACAAAAAAGAGATTTTGTAATACATTCAAATTATGTATTTCCAGATGTTATGCTAATTTGGTTGACAATAATTAAAAAAATAAGAGACTTTGTAAAGTGCTAGATTTGTATTTTGGAAAATTACGATGATTTTGTGGATAAGAGTCCTCTTAAACTAATAGATACTATAAAACACTAGATTTTATTGTTTTATGAAAATATGTTCATTTGGTGGATAATAGTCTATAAAACTGGGAGATTTTGTAAAATTCTAGAATTTATGTATATTGGGAAGTTATGTTATTTTGATGGATAATAGTCGTAATAACTAAACGGTTTTTTTAACACTAGAGTTTTGTATTTTAGATAAGTATGATGATTTGGTAGAAATTAGTGCATAAAATCTTAAAGAGTTTGTAAAACGTTAGAATTTTGTATTTTGGAAGATTATGATAATTTTTATTGATATAATAGTCCACAAAAGGTGAGATATTTTGGAAAACGTTCGATTTCTATACTTTTTAAAAGTTAAGCTAATTTAGTGGATAATAATGCAAAAAATTGAATGCTTTTTCTAAAATACTATAATTTTTTATTTTGACAAGTTATGCTCATTTGTTAGACAATATAATTTTTTATTTTGACCAGTTATGCTCATTTGTTAGACAATAATTCATAAAAGTTGATAGATTTTCTAAAATGTTAGAATTTTTATTTTTTGAAATCATTTTGATTTAGTGGGAATTAGTCCATAGAATATATAGATTTTTTTCCAACACTAGAATTTTGTATTGGGAGAGGAAGATGGAATCGAATTTCCTGGTTCAAGAAATCTATGGACCCAACAAAGTGAAGATAGCAGTCTCCTAATTCAATGAATATGCACTTTTGTGGTGGGAGCAGCTTGGGATTGCAAGAGATCGATGTGGAGCCAGACCCATAATCTCTTGGGAGCAGTTGGTTATGCACATGAGGAGAAAATTCTTGCCTGCTCACTATCAAAGAGAGGTTCTAGTCAAGCTCAGAAAGCTGGTACAAGGGACAAGGTCAGTCAGAGACTATTACCAAGAGCTGAAGTACTCCTCATCAGAGATGAATTGCAAGAAGGCAGCGATATGGTGATGTATCGGTTCCTAGGAGGATTAAACAGAGATATCCAAGNTTGCCTGCTCACTATCAAAGAGAGGTTCTAGTCAAGCTCAGAAAGCTGGTACAAGGGACAAGGTCAGTCAGAGACTATTACCAAGAGCTGAAGTACTCCTCATCAGAGATGAATTGCAAGAAGGCAGCGATATGGTGATGTATCGGTTCCTAGGAGGATTAAACAGAGATATCCAAGATCAAGTGGAGTTGCATAGCTTTGAGGATATTCAAGAGATAGTGCACAAAGCAGAGCTGATTGAATCTCAGCTTCAAAGACGACGTGCATGGCCTAGTTTCACAGCTGGTGGAACAAAACCAAAGGAATTCAACAAGCCTACCTACTCCAAGGATTCAAAACCAACGACCATATCACTCAAGGAGGAAGTGAAGACTGAGTTCAAACCCATACCCAATCCAACGGCCAGAAACAGCAACAACTTGAGCAACACTCGTTGTTTCAAGTGTCAAGGTATGAGACATTATTCTAGGGATTGTCCAAACAGGAAATTGTTCTTGTTACAGGATAAAGGATAAATTGTCCCACAAGAGAGCTCAGAGGAGGAGCCAAATTCGGATTTGGAGGCTGAAGAAGTGGCTGCAGTTGGCGAGCTACTTGTTACTAGGAGAGTATTGAGTGTCCAGACACAACCTGAGGAGCAATGCCAAAGGGAGAATCTATTCCACACTCGTTGCTTTGTCAAAGGGAAGATGTGTAGCCTCATCATCGATGGAGGAAGTTGTACCAATGCTGCAAGTGAGACAATGGTTCAGAAATTGCAGCTCAAGACCACACCACACCCACGACCCTACCAGCTTCAATGGCTGAATGAAAGTGGTAATCTTACCGTTTCTCAACAGGTTAAATTATCACTAACCATTGGCAGGTATGAGGATGAGATATTGTGTGATGTACTGCCTATGGGACCGAGTCATATCCTGTTGGGGAGACCATGGCAATCTGATCGGAAAGTTGTGCATGATGGCTTCACCAACAAGCACTCCTTTGAGCATCAAGGCCGCAAGATCACCCTGTACCTCTTACACCCAACGAGGTCTATCAAGACCAGCTCAATCACAAGCTCCAGATCGATGTAGCTAAGGGTAAAGCTGTATCGAACAACTTATACATCAATTACAGTGAGATATCTAAGCTTACTTAATTTGATTCATCTAGTATCTTACTAATTGTGTACAAGGACTCCCTTGTTACTAACCCTTCACAGGAGCTTCCTAGTGGTATGTCTAAGCTATTGCAGGAATTTAGTGATGTATTTCCAGCAGATACACCTCAAGGATTGCCGCCAATTAGAGGCATAGAGCATCAGATTGATTTCGTGCCAGGATTAGCATTACCAAAAAGACCAGCTTACAGAACCAATCCTGTGGAAACAAAGGAGTTGCAGAAGCAAGTAGAGGAGTTAATGAGCAAGAGACACATCAGAGAGAGTATGAGTCTGTGTGCAGTTCTTGTTCTGCTTGTACCAAAGAAGGATGGTTCGTGGAGGATGTGTGTTGATTGTAGAGCAGTCAACAACATTACAGTCAAGTACAGGCATCCAATACCCAGATTTGATGATATGCTCGACGAGTTATGTGGATCTACCATCTTCTCCAAGATCGATCTAAAGAGTGGATATCATCAGATTAGGATGAAAGAAGGAGATGAATGGAAGACTGCATTCAAGACCAAGCAAGGGCTGTATGAGTGGCTGGTTATGCCACTCAGACTAACCAATGCACCAAACACCTTCATGAGGCTCATGAATCACTTCCTCAGGCCCTTCATTGGCGTTTTTGTGGTAGTATATTTCGATGATATACTGGTTTACAACAAAGGTTTGGAGGAACATCTAGATCATATCAGGTCAGTTCTTGATGTTCTTCGCTCTCAATCCCTTTATGTTAACTTATCTAAGTGTTCATTCTGCACTAATGAGGTTGTGTTCTTAGGTTTTGTAGTAAGTGCAGATGGAGTACAAGTTGACGAGGGCAAGATAAAAGCAATCAAGGAAGCAACCAAGACAATCGGCGAAGTCAGGAGCTTCCACGGTTTAGCAGGATTTTACAGGCGTTTTGTTCAGGACTTCAACACCATTGCTGCTCCTCTTACTGAGATAATCAAGAAGGATGTGGGATTCAGATGGGGAGAAGCACAAGAACAGGCTTTTACAGCTCTGAAAGAGAAGCTTATCAACTCTCCTCTCTTGGTACTTCTTGATTTTCTTAAAACCTTTGAGATTGAGTGTGATGCTTCTGGTGTAGGAATAGGAGCTGTTTTAATGCAAGAGCGAAAAGTTGGGAGGATCGACCTTGAACTACCCAACCTATGATAAGGAGCTGTATGCACTTGTGAGAGCTCTTCAGACGTGGCAGCACTATTTGTGGCCTAAGAAATTCGTCATCCATACTGATCATAAGTCCTTGAAGCATCTAAAGGGACAGCAGAAGCTCAACAAGAGGCATGCTCGCTGGATAGAGTTCATATAAACCTTCCCCTATGTCGTCAAGTACAAAAAAGGTAAAGATAACGTAGTTGCAGATGCGTTATCTCGCAGGTATACCATGATCTCAACCTTGACTTCAAGTCTGGTTGGTTTCGATCACATCCTTGATTTATATGAATCTGATTCTGATTTCTCTGAGACTTACAAGAAGTGTGCTAAGTTTGCTTTTGAGAAGTTCTATAGACAGGATAAGTACCTGTTCTACAGCAACCGATTGTGCATTCCTGGAGGATCAGTTCGAGAGATGTTGGTTCGTGAGGCTCATGCAGGAGGTCTAGCTGGTCACTTTGGTGTACATAAGACACTACTTGATCTGCAAGGACACTTCTATATGCCGAACATGAAGAGAGACGTTGAGAAGGTCTGTTCAAGATGTGTTGTTTGCAAACAGGCTAAGAGTAAGGTTCAGCCCAACGGTCTCTATACCCCTCTTCCTATTCCTTCTCACCCTTGGACATATAT
>OVAU01002456.1:0-12511 GCA_900406315.1 Biscutella laevigata subsp. laevigata
ATTAATATTTAATTAATGTGTTTAATATTTGTATTGTTTTATATTATTGTTTATTTTTTTTTGTAAGAACTCTTTTTTAAGAATGTTTGATGGAGAACCAATTTACAAAAGATTATTTAAGGGTTCTTAAATTGTACTTTTACATTAAATTTGAATAAAAAATTCATAAGAACCCCCTTTTTAAAAACTACTAGTGGAGATGGTCTAACAAAAGAAAGATCCTTACCCAAAAACAAAAAGTATGAAAAGAAAGATTTTACATTTTTCTTTTTAAGATTTGGTATCTTGCAATTAGTCAAAGACGCAAAGAAAATGTTGTTTTTCTTCTTAATTAAGTTTTATTTGTTAGTGTAAAGAACAAGAAAAGAGTTTCAAAAGTACAAATAATACTCATTAGATAGTTTATTGTTGATTTCATTTTCAAGTATTTTTTTTAAAAATATACATATATATACATATATAGATACATATTGATACCATTGACACACGTTTAACAAAAAAAAAACTACTTTTAAAAGCTAGATGTGTTAATAGTAACAAGTTCAAACATAATTTTGTTCTTTAATTATTATTTTTCTAATGGGTAATATTAAAATGATTCGAAGCTTATTTTTTTTAAAATGATTTTTAGATAATAGGATAGAGATAATTTGGGTATAAAGTAGACATAATTATTATTATGGATAAGAAAGTTGAAAGGGTAAATAATGTAAATGGGACTGAAAGAGGTGACCACTAAATTAAAGAAAAAACAAAAATGGGACACATAATAATATCTCCCTAATCTCAACCGTCCAATATTCTGGAGATCCAACCGTTAATCCACTGTCGGCCTCGTGACGTTCGCTCACAGTCGAGACTCGAGCGGTATCAATATTATCCGAGAGAGTATAATGGTAATTTAAGCACGAGAGGTGGGGACCTGACCGTTTAAATGCCAGCGAAGTGATCGGTCGGAGAATTGGGGATGATGATGAAAAGATATTTTTTTTCCGAGGGAAAATTATTTTAAAACTTTTGGAAAGGAACAAAACGAAACTCATTGTCTTCTACCACTTAAATTTATTAAGTAGCTCCAACTAAAATATAAAACATCTCACTAAATTAAATTTATACATAAATAAAAATCAGTTGTTGAATTAGTCTCCGTGATTTTCTCTCCTATTTTACTTGATTATTTTAGTTCCGATTAGTTGGAATTTGTATAATTTTAGTAACTCTTGAGTTTTTTTCTTTAATATTGTTTTTATTTTATTTTCTCTAGCTTTCTCTCTCTTCCTGCAATCTATCGCAGATTCGGATTTTCTTTAGTTTGAAGGTTTCAATAACTCTGCAAAAAGTTTGTTTCTTTGTTTCCTTTGAGTTATGGAAGGGGAATTCACAGATAAAACAATCTCTTTAACCCTTTTATAGTTCCAGAGACGCAATCCCAAGTTTCCCTTTTTGTAATTTTGTCAGACTTTTTGTGTGTGTGTGTGTGTGATCTGGTGTGGGATTTCAGGAGTTTGGTTTCTCAAACCAGCTCCATTTCTAAATCCCCATTCTCCATCGCCATTGAAAGTTAAAAAAGAATGAGTTGCTTCTCTTGTCTGTATCCACGAATCAAGGACACAAGAGTCGACATTGATACCGCTCGATGCAACTCTCTTGACCAAATCGATTCATCAGGTTCTCTTTAATTCCAAATCGAAAACTTTCAATCTTTTTTTCTACAAGTTTGGTAGTAATGCCATAGTCTTTGTGATTTCAGTTCACGGAAATGATACAACAAGAACAGAGTCGAATTCGGGTATCTTAGGTGAGTGTCTTATGTCCAACCTTTATAGTCTTTTCTTTATCACACATTTTTGGGCTAATTTCTCTGTGGAATTGGAACAGTAAACGGAAAGGTAAATAGTCCGAAACCTGGCGGTGGAGCCCGAAGTTTTACGTTCAAAGAGTTAGCCGCAGTCACAAGGAACTTCCGGGAAGTGAATTTGATCGGAGAAGGAGGTTTCGGGAGAGTTTACAAAGGACGTTTAGATTCAGGACAAGTCAGATCTTTCTCTTCCTCAGATAGAAACTCTATTTTTATGAGATTTTGATGTTTTTTTTTGACTTATTGGTGAAAGCAGGTAGTGGCTATTAAGCAATTGAATCCAGATGGGAATCAAGGGAATAGAGAATTCATAGTAGAAGTTCTTATGCTTAGCTTATTACATCACCCGAATCTCGTTACATTGATCGGTTACTGTACTTCTGGTGATCAGAGACTTCTTGTCTATGAATACATGCCAATGGGCAGCTTAGAAGATCACCTCTTTGGTTAGTTACTAAACTCCATGTGTTTTGCATTTTCAGATCAGAGTCTTCTTCTCTATGAATACATGCCAATGATCTCAAGGATTTTCAATTTCAGATTTGTACTCTGTTTGTTTTACATTTTCAGATCTTGAGTCAAATCAAGAATCTTTAAGCTGGAATACTCGAATGAAAATCGCTGTTGGTGCTGCTAAAGGAATAGAGTATCTTCACTGCACAGCTAATCCGCCAGTGATTTACCGAGATTTGAAATCAGCAAACATATTGTTAGACAAAGAATTCAATCCAAAGCTCTCGGATTTTGGATTAGCTAAACTCGGTCCAGTAGGTGATCGAACTCATGTATCGACCCGCGTCATGGGAACTTACGGCTACTGTGCTCCCGAATACGCAATGAGTGGGAAATTAACCGTTAAATCGGATATCTACTGCTTCGGTGTAGTGTTGCTTGAGCTTATTACTGGAAGGAAAGCTATTGATTCGAGTAAAAAGCAAGGCGAGCAGAATCTTGTTGTTTGGGTAAGTAAGTTCTAAACAGAAATTCAAAGATTCATACTCTTGTTAAAGCCAAAACTTTCTTCTCTCTACAGTCACGTCCATACCTCAAGGATCAGAAGAAGTTTGTACATTTAGTGGATCCATCTCTACGAGGAAAATACCCAAAACGATGTTTAAACTATGCGATTGCAATCATTGCAATGTGTCTGAATGAAGAAGCTCATTATCGACCGTTTATAGGTGACATTGTGGTGGCTCTTGAGTACTTAACCGCACAGAGTCTGTCACATGAAGCTAGGTCTCCGGAGATCACTAGAACGCCGCGGAATTCGTAGAAAGCTTTCAAGGAATTTCAGTTTGGTTACTGGTTTGAGTTCTGTAAAAATGTTTTTTTCCTATGATGTATATGACAGTTATGGAAACACTCGACTTCTTTTATATCTACATTTGAAAACAACATTACAAAAAAAGTCCCTAGTCTTCGATTTGTCAAGAAACCCAAAGCATCTTCTAATTAATCTTTCAAGATACAAAGAAACGAAAAAAAATATTATGAACAGTTGTAAAAGGACATAAAGGTATATATTCATTCGAGTCATATCCTAAAAAAACTTGTGTTCTTCCTTCTTTTATTTCTCTGATTTGAGTTCAATGCCATAAACTGTAACCTGAAGCAGAAGAACGTTCAGGGAAATGATGAGAAGAAACCTGAAGTAGAAGATTAATGGTATGACTCGGTGTGGTTCTGCAGACATCTACACACTCTTCTACATCTTCATCACAAGTCAATAAAACCCATTCATTGTCTTCGTCTAAGTACTTTAGATCATACCTGCTCATATCCTCTATGCTAAATCGCTTCCCGATCTCCCACAACAGATCTGTTAACCTCCGCGAATTCCGCATCCGGAATCTTATCTTCTCGTCTCCGTAGCTAACTTTAATTCTCAGAAAGTCATCACCTTGAGATGATAACAAGTGTGTGCCTTGAGGGTTGTTCTCTATACTAGAGAGAGTCAATACTGTCTCGTCAATACTCGAACTTTGAAGCTCAATTTCGTTGCTCATCTTCTTCAATCCACCTCCTACATCAGCTTGAGCGGGACCTGCTGTTGTACCACTGTTTAGTTGGGTTTCGCTGGAGCAACATTGGCTAGAGCTTGAACTGTGACTGTATGAGGAAACAGGGGACTTTGCAAGCTGTAATGGAGGTGGAGGAGGAGGTGAGGTCTTGGCTTGCTGTGATGGTTCCCGTGAGGCTAAATTGGGAAAATTTGCGTAGAAGGAGCCTATTGGAAGAGGACCCGAAACTCCTTCAACCGAATCAATTACCCGTTGGATCTTCTGCAGAGAATGTCCCACTTTCTTGATCTTTCTTGAAGGCCATCTTTGTATCCCGTGCTGCCTACATATTCTCTTCAAGGTCGTTGGACAAACTGAAAATTTCCAAAGACAAGAGAAAGGGATTAGAATGAGATCAAACTTAGTACTTAACAATATACGGAAATTGAAAGAAAAGAAGAATGCTGCATACCACCGATATTCTTGGCTGCATCTTTAAGACTCCCTGCGAAATACTGTCGAAGAACATCCAAAGTGATTGTTTTATCTGCTTTAGTTCGCTTTTTCTCGGCCGTCCTACTGAAATCGCCACTAGAGAAAGTGCTGCACTCATTGACATAAGAGTCTGTGGTGTAGTCAGAACCTCTTTTCAAGCCAAACCCATCATTCTGGAGCTTCTCACTTCCATCAAATACCATTCCAAGATTCTGAGGATTACTATTATTACTCCTTTGAATTTCTTCTAGAGAGGAGCTCCATGAGGAATTTCCTTGGAGATGTAGCTCCGATGTGTTCTCTATCTTTGGCGTTACGACCTCTTCCACTTCGATCTCTTCTACTTGGCTCTCTTCTTCTAGTTCCTTATCTGTAACAGTTCTTAGACTTCTAGGCACATGAGCCATAATAGTCGAAAGAGCATTCAACATTTTCCTCTGTTCCTCCAGATCATCACAGTCTTTGGGCAAAAAGAACTCCAAGACAAAATCAGCAGAGCCTGTGTGGATGCAGCGCAGGCGGATTGCGACTGCGCCATGTAAACCAAACATATTAGCATGGTGAGAGAGAGGGTACTCGGATTTCTTGTCTTTAGATACATCAGACGAAAAACAAGGTCCATTTGTCAAGAAAGCTTGTCCTGCAACTCCTTGGCCTTTTAAAAGGTGATGTTCGGAGCAAGCTTCATGGAATTGACGGACCGTTGGATCACCAACGTAGCAAGCATCATCAATGGTTGATACGCAGTGGATGTAGTTCTCATCGTTGTGACGACACCCGCTTTTGTTTTGCTGCAGACAAGAGACCCATGTCTGAGCTAAAGGTAGTTTATGCGTTTCACAAGCACATTTCAAGAGGTTTCGGATTTCGGGTAATGCAGCTTTGTAGGATAAGTCACAGCCCTGAGTAAAGAAGAAAAGAAAGCTGGTTCATAACACAACCGGAACTTATAGAACTTATATACAAGTTTCTTTGCTTACCTTTAGAAAAGGCGGAATCGGAACTTCAGTGCTCCTAAGATCAACTGCCTGAAAAGAATTACATTGTTCCCTCTCATAATAAACAATTTCAATAGCAAGAGTTAAAATCCTAAAGGAGGCAAGAACAAACCTGGAGTGCTCTGCAAATGTTGTCAAGTTCAGGTTTTAGTTTAACCATCTCTGTAGTCATTACAACCTCAATAACACCCAAACAGACCTTACTACCTTGTTCAAACACTGGAATCGCCAGGGTTCCACGGACATCGCAGTCCTGAGCATGGTGAACTCTAGGATACTCCTCGCTCCTGAAAAACCTAACATCAGGAGTCCATTCAGGAAGCTTCCCCAAGAAAACCCTTCCAGGCAAACCAGCTAAGGCCTTGGAATCATCTTGCTCAGCAGAGAAATGATAATTCACAGAGATCTCTCTGTAGTTTGCAAGTCTTTGACACGTCGGATCATGGCTAAAAGGTTGTTCCTTTGTGGTCAAAACTCGCTTACCGCCTCTGTTAACAGGAACCCATAACTGTATAAGAGAGCCTCTCGCTGTTGTGTAATCTTTAATATGTTCAACTGCTTGAACTAATCTCTCAGTAACAGATGAAGCACCACCTTCTGGTCCAATCCACCATCTTTTATTCCATTGTAACTCATCAAGACTCGATCTTTCTGTACAATCCTGACCGTAAATCTGAGATACTACTCCTCCTGATGTGCAGATTGCTGATGTATCTTGAGTTGGAGGAGGCCACATGAAAGAAGATGGATCAAATGGGGTAACTGAAGAAGTTGAAGCAGATGAATTAAGGAACTCAGATCCATCTGTTGTCTCTAACCAGCAACCATCTAGTAGCAATCCATCCATGAACTCAGTATCCATAACCGCGTTATCAGTTCCACGCAAACAATCATCCATGGATGTGTAATTTGCCTTCTTCTTTATCTATCTCCAATATCAATGAAGCACCAACTGAAAAAACGAAGCATCCATTTTCAAGCAGTTTCAAAAACAAGCAAAAGAATAAAAACACTCGAGACTGAGTATTTTCTTTTTTGTTCTTCTTCTTGCTTACATTTTCAGAAATTGACAGAGGAAGGACTCAAGAGTATTTACGAACCGACAAAGCAATAACATTAAAAGGCTTAAAATAATTTAGGAAGCATAAATCAAGCACAAATCTTGCCTGAATCCAATTCTATGATGAAATAAACAAGAATCCAAAGTAAAGAAAACAAACACCCAATTTTTTTGTTTATTTGAATCTTTACGCTGGTCAAACAATACCATAACCGTTTATGACTCAAGAGAGATACGTGATTTAATCCAATGACCAAAAAAAGGAACTTCATATGAATCACCTTCGTTCTCAACGAAAACATAAACCTTTAACCTTCAGAAGAGAAAATAGAAAGAGAGGAAAAAACTCACAATACAGAGAGAGATTCTCAAAGATTCCTTCCTCAAGTGGCTTTTAAGATTCCCTTTGTTACAAGATGCTGTCTGAGACAGAAGGAACAGATTGAGAAAAAAAAAACCAAATCTGAAACTAAAAGAACAAGAGAAGAAAGATGTGATAGGTATGTCTCTGGTGAAAGCCTTCTAGGTACTTCCTGCACGAGAGATGAAGAAAAAGGAAATATTAAAAAAGCTAAAATGAAAAGTAAAATATAATCGTGGATAGTTATCTCCCCCTACGCATCAGGACATATCGAGAACTTATCTAATATATAATGAGACAGTGAGTCTCTCCAGGGCTTGCCACGTCACCTGCCATCATTAATGAACGAAATTGATTTCCCGTTCCCATTTTAAACCCAATCCGCCCATACCCGTCTCAATCTTCCCCCAACCATCTAGGTTTTCTCTCCTCCCGTCTCAATCTTGAGTTCATCTCCTCCGGTAGCTCTATAAAGAAACATAAAAGACCTACACGAGTGGTGCTTGTGTTTGTCAGAGAGATAGATCGAGAGAAAAGCCACACGTGCCGTACCGAAGCAAGATTTTGAGAGAGAAGAGGTGGCCTTGGGGATTTGGCTCCTGCGGTGGATTTGCATGAATATTAACCGAGCTACCGACAGCGGGGATTTGGCTGCTCCTACTGTCTTTTTAGAGCCTTATCTGATATCAGATGAATCAGATCCGTGCTTCAGGTTAGTCAGGTATCGTAATAATTTTATACATCGGCCCTCTTCCATTCTATCTTCTCAGGTATTGCTTCTGAAATTTAGTCGGTTTCTCTTCTTTTACTGTTTCTGATGGTTAGGTGGAGGCCTCGAGGACTCCGGCGGCAGAACAAAATTCTGCCTCTCTATAATTTAGCGTCGGACCTCCTTAGCAGAGTCATTAGTGAAGAGGAAAGCTTTGACTTCTGATGCACACCAATGTAACACAACGGCTTCATTTTCATTCCATAAGTTATATGGGTCGATTTTAACTCGTGCACCTGCCAAAAGACATATCATCAATGTCGTCTCATAAACTGCAGGTTCAAGATACAACCAATCATGTTGGTTTACTTTCTATCCCTCCTCATGATCCTCTATGTTCATGTAACCAACTTTCTGTCTCGTTGGTGTATAAATTGGTTCAGGTGGTGATGGATAATGGCATTGCACGAGTTACATTATCGAAGCCTTAAGCCATTGTTACAGGAATCCAGTATATTGGTATCGATAACTTGCTCGAGGTTCGTAATGAAGAATCCAACATAGGGTATAATGATTAAAGGTTGGCTTATATCATTTAATTGGAAAAGTTTCTTTGGTCAGTCTTAAATTGTGTGCTAACAAGAGATTTTCCTATTCTCTGAGAGGCGGAGGCAGATAGAAGCCAACCTCCAGCTCAGGATTTTGTTGCAAGAGATCTGCATGCTAATGAGTGGCGTTGCTGAAGAATCAGAAGCTCTTCCAGATTCAACACTTTATTTTCCTGCATCATTGAACCCCTTATTTAACAACCATTCCTCCTATGTTGGAACAGTCACATAGTGCGATCATTCGCAGGCGTCAGCCATGTTGCGCTCGATCTCCCTCCATTCCATTACATGTTTTAGTTTTTTTATATGTTGTTTCTTCTTGTCTTCCAGTTGAGTGGGACGAGTCAAGATGGAGAGTCTCACATAGTTGAGTGGAATGAAAGCGAAAGAGCTGTTAAAACAACTTATCAAGGATTCCACAAGCGTTCTCTCGGTGTTGTGCAGTTTGATACAACTAAAAACCGTTACCTAGCTGCGGGTGATGATTTTTCCACCAAGTTCTGGGATATGGACTCTGTACAGCTGCTCTTAACTGCCATTGATGGCGATGGAGGCCTCCAGGTACATGAACAAAATACATAATCCGTAAGCTTTTCAGATATACTCTTCGAAGTTTCTTCTTAAATTGTGGTTCTAAAATTAACCTAGGCAAGCCCGCGTATCCGGTTTAACAAGGAAGGCTCTCTCCTTGCCCTGTCTGGTAACGAGAATGTCATCAAGGTTATGGCAAACTCAGCTGGTCTCACACTTTTGAGAACATTGTTGGAGTTTTAGGCTCGGGTTCAACTATTGCTTAAAATTACTATGGTTAACCTTTTTGACAAAGATGAATAACTCTCTCCAGAGTTTGACACCTGGCAAATTTCCTTTCTCCACGTGGCAATTATTCTCGTAAAAAATTCAAAAGAAAATCGCTTCAGTTCCCTAAACGGCTAAACGTACTCATTCACAGTTATTAAGGAAATAACTCAAAAACATAAATCGTTTCAGTTCCTAAATGTATCATCTTCACAAGTATTCATAATTTCTTCATTTGCTGTTATGTTCAACTTCTTCGGGATCGTCAAACTCTTCGATGGAGTCAAAGCCGGTGGATTAGTCCCACAAGACGCCGTGACAAAAATCATCTCAGGTTAAAGATATGTTTCAACTGTGGTGGTAGCTTCCACTCTGACGGCTAAATATTCCGATCATTAATCCTAAACCGTCGTTAACATCAGTTTCTTTAAATTTTCCCTCCTCTATCCAAAAACTCGAAGATTTCTCTCTATTTAGTGACAAAATCAGGTATATTTCTGACTGTTTTCAAAACCTTATCATTGTTTCTATAACATATTTAAGTTAACGTTATCTTCCCAAAAATCTATGTTGGAGTAGTTGTGTATATCATCCTTTCTCGACTTAATTACTTTTCATTAATTTTTTGTATCCATTCTTCTGTTAACAATCATTGTCTAGCTCTCTTTTTTTGCTTTCAGTGACCACAATCTGTCAAGACTGATGCAAGGGACAGAACTGGTGCAATATTTTCAATCAGTATATAGCGTTTACCTGCACGAATATCTTACAGCATGAATACGACCATCTTGAGGTTCTTTCCCCACCTTACTTTGTATATGTTTGCAGAGAACCAGAACACGTTTACACAATCTACTGTATCTCTTGTGGAGAAATATTCTCACGGCCAATTCAATATGTTGATACAAACCTGGAGGAAACCAGATAATAGTTGCCCTCATTCGTTAGCACATTGTGTGTTACTACCCATGTACTTATATCACTCGCTAGGTTTGGTTTCAATCTGATCAAACGAACAGTCAATTACAAGGAGTTATTTTCTTCTAAAGAATGACGGATCAAGTTCGTGACAACATTCTTTAAGAGCTAGAGGTGGGTAAATTTGTAACAAGAGAGAGTTTAAAGCTACAATACCAGTTGGAAAATTTCGTGTAAATATTCCATAATCGAAGGATATTTGTTTCTTTATGGATCTATGTTTCATTTTAGTACAGGGGTTCTTCAATTCTTCACTAAAGATGGCCATCAATGACAGAGAAAGAAGGATAGGAGAGTTATTACTGACGCACACAAACGGCTGAAGGTGTTTTATGCAATATTAGGGATATGAACTTTGATGTTAGAGTTTTATTTTCACTCTGGTGGCTCTTAGATGTTCATTTACTAGCTACCACAATTATTACTGTCTCTGATCTTTGTCATGTCAGTTGAAAGAGTATGTAGAAGTGCGTTGCTTTTGAGTGCTATCCTTGATATACAAGTATCCAAGATTTTGTTTTTGCAAATTTATATATGTTCTTAAGGTGGTTAACGACTCTTTTTATGTGTTTGGGGACAGGTTGGTAACTGCGAGGCCTTAACTTGTTCCTATGCACATGGTGAGCTTGAACCCTTTTTCCAAAGGGGCCTCTACTGGATGGAAATCAGTGAGTGATGCACTCAAACTTTTGTGACTGGACTTTCTAATATGAATTAATTATAATCTCAAATTCATTCGTTGTCGATGTGTATACAAGTTGCTCATGTGTTTTTTCAGAAACGAACTATTTCCTAACATAGATTGTGTTGCCCTTAATATCAGGGATTACAAACGTATAGTCCTTGTCTGTTGCAGGGATTTAAGCGACAGAATAGTGGTGACTTCCCCAATTAGAAATCTTTTTTATACTAAACCAAAACTTGAGTTTCGTTATATGACGCTAGAGTTGGCTTGACTTTTTCAGGGAAAACAAAGTAACAAGCATGTGTTTCAGTTTTCACCAATACCACCAACTCTCTTTTCAAGTCCAAACCCCATTGGAACTCAGAACGTAAGGTACAATCACTACATTGGTGATTCTACTGACATAGATCAACATTTATCTACATCTCTAGGCACTGCTCAACTCTGTCGTTATGTTTAAGAATAATGGAGTTTGACTCCATAATGTAGTACAAGTTCTTCTAAAGCCGAACTCAAGCAGGCTCTGCAGAGGCTTGAGGAACACCTGAGTATTGGAGTCTGGAGAGGATAATGTTAATATTGTCGTTGATATAGTAAGAGAAACCATCAACTAGGTGATGACATCAAAGTAAGTACACTTTCTTACTTTCTTATTTAATCTTAGCTAAATATCTATATGGTATTTGTATATCATTATTTCTTTAGTGATAACTTGAGGATATGGCAATAAGTTACGGTGACAACATTTGTTCTCTCCCTGTATGGCTCGCGATGTGTATAATTGAGATATAACTGATCCAGATGGTATAGGAGGCTTAATGTCCCTTAAGTTTTGGGTGTTTGAACCAGACAACAAATTTTTTTACCTTATACACAATCGTATGTAAACATCACATGTTAATACATTCACCCAATCTTATTACTTTTTATCATTACTTGTAAACCTAGCCGATTCAAATTTTGGTTTCTAAGATCTTACATACAAACTGTTACATCGTTTAGATAAGAGTAAATTTTCTTCTTCTCCATTTCTAATGGAGATGTTGGTGTCTAAGCTATTGCGTACATGGTTTGGGTGGGATTTCAAGGTAGTTCTTAATATGATTCTACATATATTTTTCAGTTGGATCTTTTCGATAATGTATATAGTCATACAAATAATATATAAAAGTATTGAATATCATATATAAAATCAAAAACACCCGCGCATCGCGCGGGTTTTCTCCTAGTATTGATAACTTGTCTTCTTGTTGTTTTTACTTCATTTGATAAATCATCTTACACTCTCTCTCTCTCCTCTTCATTCTCTCTCTTCCGGCTGCTTGGTTTTGACTGGGGAGAGAGATAGAGAAGATTCTAACCACTTTCTAGAGAGAGAATGAGAGGAGGAAGTAATAAACAATAGAGCAATAACATTTCTTGTGCAGTAAATTTCTATTTATGTAAGAAGTCAAAACTTTTTTTTTTTTTTTTTTGGTAAAAGTCAAAACTTTTATTTGGTTAGCAAATATCACATATATATGCATACATTTTGACAATAACAAATTTAATTTAAAGAATATATCACTATGTGTGAATAATAATGAGAGCTTTTAATTTTCTATAATATAATTTTTGTTCTCCTCTGAATTAAAAGGATAAATACGTACATTGTTTTTTGTATATGTTTAGTTCAATCAGTGATAGAATAAAGATCTTATAAACTAAAAAAAAATGAATATCATGGCTGTGCGTATCTTTAAAATGTTCAGAATTAATAAGTTAATATTTGAAGAATAATTGTTTAACATCTTATTGTGGTGATGATGAAAGCGAATCAATTTCCATTTTTAGACTCGTAGCTATTTAAAGACAAGTTAACAATTAAATATTCATTTTGTTATTTAAAGTTAAAGAAAACCAAAGAATATGGAGGCCATTATCTATTATATTAAAGTAGAGTTTATCTACTTAAAAAA
>OVAU01002457.1:0-12511 GCA_900406315.1 Biscutella laevigata subsp. laevigata
ATGAAGATGATTTTAAATTTCAAAAATTGAGTTTATATTTCAGAAATTTACTTTGATATTTTATGTTATTTATTTTTAAATCCCAAAAAATAAATATAATATTCCCTAAATTTACTCTATGAATGACACATAAGCTAAGTGAGTTCTCAATTAATATATAAGATTAGAAAAGTTTATTAATAAGAAAATATTGGGCTTATATTTCGTTATTAGTAGCACACAAGGTATTATTAGATTAAATAAGTTAATCATTATAATCTGTATTAAATTATTATAATGAAATATATACTTAGTTATTAACTGAAAGGGTCTGGTATGACTTTTTAAGTAGATAAATCATGTTTTAATATAATAGATTAGAATTGAGCCCGCATTCAATGCGGATATTTTATTTTGAAATTAACATTTTTTTTTGTCTTAGAAATTAACATTTATAATTAACACTTTAAACTATTAAGGTTATATAATTTTTATGTTTTGACTTGAAAATTTATATGAGAATATTGATTGATACCTAATTAATTAAAACACTTTTAAGATTGATATTAGTTTTAAATTATTGTTAAGACTAATATTAATTTTAAAAATATGGTTAGATCGGTGAAATTTATAATACAATAAATCATAAAATTTTAAATATTATTTTATTTGAGACAGATAATTCAACATATTATTAAAAAATAATTTATATAATTAAAATTTAATGAATTCTAGATATTTTTGAACTACATGATTTATATTTTGCTGTAAAAAATATCTAATGAAAATAATAAATAATAAAATTAATAAGATTTGAAATCATAATATTTCATTAAATTTTTAAATATTTCTTTGAAAAAAAATCAAATAACAAATAATATTCTTTAGGGATATTTTTTTTGAAAAATAATATTATTAAATTATTAAATCATAAAACATTAAATAACAAATAATATTCTTTTATAGATATTTTCTAAAAATGTAATATATTATTATAGAGAAATAATATTACTGTAACCAAATATTTATTTACTCATTATAGAAAATCCTAACAATATGTGCAGTTTTGAAAACCTGTCACATATAATCACACAAAAGTAGGTAAATTGGTTTTATTGTTTTCGAAATTTAATATCCACGTATCTAGGTTAGGTAAATTTATTATTGAATGTATCTTCACGTATGTAGGTATTAATATAAATTATAAATTAATATGTAGGTAAAAAAATATATTGTTATATTAAATTATTATAACAGAATATATGCCTAGTAATTAAATAAAACAGTTCAATATAACTTTATAAGTAGATAAACCCTGTTTTAATAGAATATAGATTACATAAACAAGTGGAAAATGTCGGAAAAAACAATTACATAGGTAAGTTCGTTGTTGTTTATTTTCATTAGACCAATACAGTTAAGTTGCATCCAATTTTAGTTGGAATCTAAGTTCGATTTCAGTACTAAGTTTATCAAAAATGAGTTATTTCATATACATATATATATATATATATTACATATATCGTTCTTGAATCTATACATTAGTATATTTTATGTTAAAATTAGTCAAGCTAACCCAACTTGAAATAAATCTTACAATATAGTTTATTTTAGGTGAATAACATCTATTAAAAATGCAGTCTGTAAAAAGTATATGGAATCTAAAACTGAATAGAAAAAATAGTAATCAAGCGTCGAAGGAAGTTTCATAAACTAATAACTATGTAAGAAGCTTTGTAGCCTTGTATGTGGTTATACTGATTTGTAGGCTTGAAGGCTTGATATGAAAGAATCTCTTAGACAAGAATCAGATACTGTGATTAGTTTAAATAATTAGGATTATTAATCAAAGGAAGTAAAGAGGAATTAAAAGACTAGTTATGTATGATAATTAGCTGAATGGTTTTAGGATTTTTGAAACGTCATCTTGCATGCACGTATATTCCATCTCAGAATAATTAAACCCACTTGTTGTATGTAATTTATCCAAACTTTTTTCTTACGAAAACTGAAAAGATTTCATGTGAACTAGACTCAGTCCGGTATTTTCATTCCACATTTTTTTTTTTTGTCTTTTCAACATTTGTTACACTTTTTAATAAGATCAATAGTAATTTTATATTATGTCCGGGACATGGTCAACTTTCTTTGGCGAGATCAGTATATACTCACCATTTCCGGTTATCTTTTCATATTATTTAGCTGTAATTATTATCTTCGTTAATATAAAAAAAACCACTCTTTTATCGAACTATAACAAACCGATCTTCAAAATTCGTAAGTCGAATTATTTTATTTACTTCACTTGTTGTGTTTTTATTATTAGTATTATGAAGTAAAAGCTCTGGTCAACTTTCTTTGACGATCCCGAAATATACTCACCATTTTCGGAAAGACCAGGGGTAGTATCGTCATTCAACAATCATACGAGATTCCGAGTCATTTAACTTTCACGTTTTCTTCCTTGACCCTTTTTTAGACGCGTTTGTGTCTGACTCGGAACTCAGTTTGACTCTATCAGAATAATTTTATTCCCGAAGATCTTGTATAATTTTTCATTAACAAAAACTAATATTGTAAAAATTCTGGAATCAAAATACTCATTTAATGAGGCAAGCCATTCCGAATAATATTTTCCGATAAGAAATAAGGTAGTAACAATTTTATTTGAAGTTTTATAAAGTGTTAAGTTGAAAAGAAAAGTGTGCAGATTTTTTTTTTTTGTCAACGAAAATTGTTCATATTATTCTTAAAACCTATAGTTTGTTTTGAAAATTCGCAGTCTTTTTATTTGTTTGGTTAACATAAGGAATAAAAATACGATTGAGGAAAGAAAATATAAGTAACTACGAATATTCCAATTAAAAAAACGTGTGGACGGCGAATTACTTTTCTCTCCCCTCCCTTTCTCTCCAAAGCTCAAGGGCATATAAAAATAGCTGTCTCCTGCAGAATTATTTATAATCAGAACGCACCAAACAAAGCTCTCAAACTCCTTCTTCAAAGCTTCTGACATCTCACTACTTCCGAGAAAACATAATTAGTTTAACTACTACTAATTGATTCATATATTCATCGATTGTAATGGCTTTAGCTAAAGAGATAATGGGTTCTCGTCTGATCGCGTCGTCTCCGTTTCCGTCGCGTTTTTCCATCAAGAAGAAGACACAGAGAACTCAGTTCTCGTTCAACCCTTTTGACTCGAGACCGATGAGAGCCGCTAACTCCGGTAGAATCGTTGCGGCGATTAGCGAAGATTTGGCTAAAACGCTGCGTATTAGCACCACCCTTGGTAGAAATCAAGAAGAAGAGAAGGAGGAAAAGGCGGTGACGTTTAAGGTGAGAGCTGTTGCAACGGTGAGGAATAAGAATAAGGAAGATTTTAAGGAGACTCTCGTTAAGCATTTAGATGCTTTTACTGATAAAATCGGTAGAAACATCGTTTTGGAGCTTATCAGCAACCAAGTTGATCCAAGTAAGTCATTTAACATAAAAATGGTTTGTGTCAAATTTTTCATTTTCTATGACTAATTACTCCAATCTCAAACTTTTGAACAGAAACGAATGAGCCTAAGAAGAGCAAAGCGGCGGTATTGAAAGACTGGTCAAAGAAATCTACTTCAAAGGCGGAGAGAGTTCATTACACGGCGGAGTTCACGGTGGATTCCGCCTTCGGTTCTCCAGGAGCCATCACTGTAACAAACAAACATCAAAAAGAGTTCTTCCTCGAGAGCATCACCATCGAAGGTTTCGCATGTGGTCCTGTTCATTTCCCCTGCAACTCTTGGGTCCAATCACAAAAAGATCATCCCTTTAAACGAATTTTCTTCACTAATCAGGTAATTTCATTAAATCTTAATCCAAATCATCAACTAATCTCATTAAATACGAATTTCATATATATCACAAGTTCGTGGTGGGTCCAAATAAACGTGACGTCCAACTACAAAAAATTAAATGTGGTTACAAAATTGTGCAGCCTCACTTGCCGAGCGAGACACCGTCCGGTCTAAAAACACTAAGAGAGCAAGAGTTGGAGAGTCTCAGAGGAAATGGCAAAGGAGAAAGGAAATTATCAGACAGAATCTACGATTTTGATGTCTACAACGACATAGGAAATCCAGACATATCACCTGAACTAGCTCGTCCCACACTTGGCGGTCGTGAATTTCCTTACCCTAGACGCTGTCGAACTGGACGGTCTTCAACAGACACCGATCTAATGTCTGAGAGACGAGTCGAGAAACCATTACCAATGTACGTGCCAAGAGACGAGCAGTTCGAGGAGTCTAAACAGGACACATTTGCTGCGTGTAGACTTAAGGCGGTATTACATAACCTTATACCTTCGTTAAAAGCAAGTATGTTGGCTGAGAACTTCGCTAACTTCGGTGAGATTGATAGTCTTTATAAAGAAGGCTTGCTTCTCAAGTTAGGTTTTCAAGATGATATGTTCAAGAAGTTCCCTTTGCCTAAGATCGTCACTACACTTCAAAAATCTAGCGAAGGCTTGCTTAGATACGATACTCCCAAAATAGTTTCAAGTAAGTACATTAATTACTTCTGGTCTTGTCCATTACATGCATTTTTTTTTTTAAATTATGTTATTATAATCTTTTAATAATTATGATTTGTCGAGGTTCATGAGGTTTATACACATGTCATGATTATAACAATGTGGTAGCACATGTCTCTAGACTAAATTAATCCTTAAAAGTACTCTGAACCAACAGTGTACTTTCCTATTAGATTCCCTTCAATAAAGAAACATGATCCACATGTTTAATTTCAATTGTTTATTAGTAGTTGTTATCCACTAATAATTAAATTTTCGCTAGTGGTAGTTATATTAGTTAGTGAATAATGAATTTAAAGCGTGTTTCTGTTGTATATTATTAGTTCTCTAAAGTGCTTACTTTAGATTTATCTAATGACTTTTTTTACCTTTAATTAAATACAGAGGATAAATACGCGTGGCTTCGTGATGACGAGTTCGCACGCCAAGCCATAGCTGGGATCAACCCGGTCAATATAGAACGTGTCACGACTTATCCACCGGTCAGCAATCTTGACCCAGAGATCTACGGTCAACAAATTCAGTCTGCTCTCACCGAAGACCATATTATCGGTCACCTTGACGGATTATCCGTACAACAAGTACGAATCAAATTAATAATCATTAACTTACACGAATACAAAGAAACCAACTTTGATTAAATTGTTGATTAATCTTTTGATTGATTTTTTCAGGCGTTGGAGACGAACAGATTGTTTATGGTGGACTACCACGACGTATACTTACCATTTCTAGATCGAATCAACGCACTTGATGGACGCAAAGCTTACGCAACTCGAACCATATTTTTCTTGACTCGTCTCGGTACACTCAAGCCTATAGCCATTGAGTTAAGCTCAAACAAAAAGTCAAAGCGTGTAGTCACACCTCCCGTAGATGCAACCTCAAACTGGACTTGGCAATTAGCTAAAGCACACGTCGGATCTAATGACGCTGGTGTGCATCAGCTTGTGAATCATTGGTTACGTACTCATGCGTGTTTAGAGCCGTTTATATTGGCTGCTCATAGACAATTGAGTGCGATGCATCCAATATTCAAATTACTAGATCCACATATGAGATATACTTTGGAGATCAATGCAGTTGCACGACAGACTTTGGTTAGTGCGGATGGTGTGATTGAATCGTGTTTTACTGCTGGTCAGTACGGTTTGGAGATTAGTTCTGCTGCTTATAAAAACCATTGGCGGTTCGATATGGAAGGCTTACCTGCTGATCTAATCCGAAGGGGAATGGCTGTTCCTGACCCAACACAACCACATGGACTGAAATTACTTATCGAAGACTATCCATATGCAAACGACGGTTTATTATTGTGGTCAGCTATCCAAACCTGGGTCCGAACCTACGTGGAGCGTTACTATTCTAACGCGAACCAAATCCGAACCGACACAGAGCTCCAATCCTGGTACTCGGAGTCAATCAACGTTGGTCACGCTGACCACCGTGACGCAGATTGGTGGCCAGAGCTTACAACCGTTGATAACCTCGTCTCTGTTCTCACAACCATCATATGGCTCGCTTCCGCACAACATGCCGCACTCAATTTCGGACAGTATCCTTACGGTGGCTACGTCCCAAACCGACCACCACTGATGCGACAACTGATTCCCGACGAGTCAGATCCCGAGTTTGGGAGTTTTATGGAAGATCCGCAAAAGTATTTTTTCTCGTCGATGCCGAGTTTATTGCAGACGACGAAGTTTATGGCAGTGATTGATACATTGTCGACGCATTCGCCAGATGAGGAGTATATTGGTGAGAGACAGCAACTGTCGATATGGAGTGGAGACGCTGAGATCGTCGATGCATTTTATGGATTCTCGGCGGAGATTGGACGGATAGAAAAAGAA
Source organism: Biscutella laevigata subsp. laevigata (assembly GCA_900406315.1). Classification (NCBI taxonomy): domain Eukaryota; kingdom Viridiplantae; phylum Streptophyta; class Magnoliopsida; order Brassicales; family Brassicaceae; genus Biscutella; species Biscutella laevigata. The sequence goes on from OVAU01002457.1 coordinate 6,409, forward strand.
ATCGAGAAGAGGAATCGTGATCCTAGCCGTAGGAATAGATGTGGGGCTGGGGTTTTGCCGTATGAACTGATGGCTCCGAGTTCTGAACCGGGTGTTACTTGTAGAGGTGTGCCTAATAGCGTATCAATTTAGAAACTTATATCTTTATTATTTATTTCTTTAGACCATATATATCTCTTTAGACCACCTCCAACGGTGGGATGAAGAAGGTATCTAGAGGGTATCTACTTACTTAAATAATAATATTTTAATAGAGAGTATGAGAAACTGTATCTGAAAACTCTCTTTTTAGATACTCTCACTTGAGTATCAGATACTCAAATCAATTAAATATTAATAAAATTTCACTTTTTATTTCTAAGATACTCATTTTGTGATACCATTGTTGGAGTTGCTCTTAGTTATAGGATCCTAAAGTAAATAAAGAGATTCTTTCAGCAAATAATCTATATATATTGTAGGTTCTATTTGCAAAACTATAAAGGAGTAACTCTCCAAGAATGTAGACCTTGATATTTTCGAGTAGTTACTAAAAGAAAAGAGAAATTGAACGAGTAACTAATTACTTGATTCTACAATATGACAAATATCATACTACAATATGACAAATATAAAAATAGACATGTTTGGTTTGAGTTGCTTTGAAAAATAACTAAAGGATTTAACAATTTAACAAGTTAAAGATTGTTTTTTTTCAGTGGCTGCACATTTTAGTTATTTTTTTCAGTTCAGACTTCGAATTTAAATATGGCAATGAGTTGCTTGAGGTTTTGATTAGTTGGAGTTACTGAGTTGGTATGCAAGTTTAGTTACACGTTTACATCAGAAAGTGTAATCCCAAATAAACATCAGAGAACCTTCGAGATGAGTTGGAGGGTCTGACAATTACGTTTAGCACGTGTCAATGGCGAGTATCATCACAAAGCCCCTACACTTGACGGCGGCCGTCAAGTTTCTGCGACCTTCTCTGCTTCCGTTCTCCAGTAGCTCTGGTTCTGTTAACTCGGAAGCGACTCGTTGCTCTGAGTTAATTCGAGTGTCGAGTTTAGTTGAAGGATGCGATTACAAGCACTGGCTGGTGCTCATGAATGCTCCCAAAGGATACCCTTCTCGAGCTGACATCGTCCGAGGCTTTGTCAAAACTCTAGCCATGGCTCTCGGGAGGTAACAAATTCTTGTAGATGCTGCAATCGAAAAACCCAATTGAAAAACATTAAAAAATCGAAGCTTTCACTGTGAACTTTCTTTCAAGTTTATAGTTTTGGAAATATGATTGAGGTTGTATATTGTATGCAGCGAAGAAGAGGCAAACAAATCGATATATTCTGTCTCCACAAAATACTACTATGCATTTGGCTGCAGGCTTCATGAACCTTTGACTTACAAGATAAGATGTATTGACACAGATCCTTTTGATCTCATCTTCGTTCTTGGGTTTTAATTTACATGGTTTCGTTTTGTTCTTAGTTATTTGGCAAAATGCTGTAACTGTGGCTTGTCTTTGATTGCAGCACTGCCTGAAGTTAGATGGATTTTACCAGATTCATTTATAGTCGATGGTGAAAGTAGTGGTGGATATGGAGGTTTGATTTGCTGCTCTTGTTTTCTTTTTCCTCATCTACTAGCTTGTCAATCCATAGATTCTTCCAGTGGTTGAATTTTTTATAGAAAGATTTTAGAGTTTTACCCTCACTCTCATATTGTTGGGTTTCTTTGGTGGAGAAAATGATGTTGTAGCGTTTAGATTTAGTACCTGCAGCGTTTTTCTTCTTAAACATGCATAGTTTTCTGCAGGAGAGCCGTTTGTCGACGGAGAGGTTGTCCCATATGATGAGAAGTACCATGCGGACTGGCTACGAGATCAAACTAATGAAGATACTGAAACCAGAGTATTCACAAAGAAGCCGAAGAGGAAAAGGAAGAAGGAGAAGAAGTTGATCTAACTAGAGATATTTGGTATTTGCAAGTCTTGTTGCTTCTTTGTGTCGCTACTCAAGCTTGAAAATCTTCTAGAATGTACTTCGACTGTTACTGACATGAACTGTTGTAAAGAATCCTAGGTGTATTGGTAGCCGGAAATATATACAATTTACCCTATATGTTGAGTAGATTCCAGTTTTTCAAAGGCAGCCATGTCGCTGTGTAGTGTAGCTACTGAACTTAGAAGCTCACAGAAACGTGCTGTCAAGTGAAGATTCTAGACAGTTCGTTATGTATAATGGAAGCTTTTGTTTCAGTGCTAGATGAAAATGATGGATGATTCAACTTGAAGTTAACCAATGATGTAAGCCAGTGCCAGTAGTAGTTTTTTGCAGAATTATCACTCCAACGATTCTTCGCAGTTCTGTCTGTGTTGCTTTGGTCAGTATTAGTGACATGACCTGTTAAATACCGAAGTCTCCATAGAAATAGACTAGTCCACCAAATGGCTCCTTTTTGTTCTTGTTTTTCAATCAGGACCAGGAAGAAATTAGAGGAGACGAAAGCGACTACAGAAGAGTTTCCCTACACGTCTTTGAAGTGGGATTTGGTGAGATTGAGAAGTTTTTCTTCATGACCAAGGTATGTAATCTAATCTGGCTTTATATGAAACTGTTTTGTCCGAGTCTGGAACATGTTTGCGTATGTACCCAGATTCTAAATCATTGACTTAGGAACAAAAGTTTACCACTGAAATTCTTAGTTGGTGAACTACAGTCAATTTAGGATATGATGTTAAATCTTCTTTGAGAATAAAATACTGTCCCTTTTGAACACGCATACAATTCAGGCTTAAACATCTGTGGTTACAAAAATCAAAAATTGACTGCTAAAATATCTATGTAGCTCACTTTTTAAGCTACGTTTCTATCACAGCATCTGCAGAATTTCTTCAAATCCTATGGTATTTTCATTTTTCCAACACAAACCTTTTTGTGTTTTCTATGTTTACTAACGTTTCCTAATATCTATACCTGTATAAAAATTAAATAATTTTGTTTCTTGTGCATCAATTTACTTGGCTGGGGAGTATAAACTGGTTCCTAGACTCTTGTACAGAGTAGTGTCTGAATATACGGCGCGAGACCTCATTGCCTTGTGTTTACGTCTTTTCCTTCGACCTGCTCGATGTTGTGGACAGACTTTTACCTCTTTCACCGTTTCCTCCTTTAGGACTTTGGCATCTTCCTTACTTTTGATGTCATGAACTTCATTTGCACCTGCCACTGGAACAATGTACACAAAGGGTCCATTTTGGATGTCTTTGAGGTCCAGAATTGGCTCCAGGGTCTTTACCACAGTGGTCATAGAGGGTCGTGACTTAGGGGTTTGACTCAGGCACTGGTAAGCCAAAGCAGCTACCTTTCTGATGCCTTCAACCGAGTATCGCCCTTCGAGACTCGGATCAATGATATGTTCAAGTTTGTTTGGATCCTTTAACATGGGTCTTGCCCACTCCACTAGGTTCCTCCCTCTCTGTGACCGGTACTTCTCTACTGCCTTTCTAGATGTTAGCAGCTCCAAAAGCACTACCCCAAAACTGAACACGTCGCTCATAGTTGTCAAATTACCTGAAATTGACCAAGAAAACATGTGAGCTAAGAATATAATGGTTACATGCTTTTTTAACAAGTAGCCTTATCGTTATGTTCTTTAACCTGCAGAGATATATTCTGGAGCTGCATAGCCTTCTGTGCCCATTACATTTTTAGTAAAGTTTGAGTCTTCTCCCTCTGATCCATCTGTGGCTAAGCCGAAATCTGAAAGCTTAGAGCTGAAGTCCTGAAAGTTTCAGATATAAGAGTAAGTTATATGACATGATGATAACAGAATTTTGAAAGACAACAAAGAAGACAAGCATTTGAATTACCGAGCTCAAAAGGATGTTGGAAGGCTTAAAATCTCTGTATATGACAGGTTTTTCTTGTTTGTGAAGGAACTCAAGGCCTTTGGCAGCACCAAGTATTATCTTCACTCTGGTTAACCAAGGCAAGGTTCCACCATACTCTGCATAGAACCAAACAGTACTCATATGGTTAGTACTATGCATCTGCAAAAACAATCGTATGATTTTTGTGTGTTTAGCCGACTCACTTTGAAATAAGTGGTCTTCCAAATTGCCTCGCTCCATGTATTCGTAGACTAGAAGTCTATGATCATTCTCACAGCAGTATCCGATCAAATTCACCAGTTGGGGATGTTTCAACTGACCAAGAATGATTACTTCAGCCTGCAGAAGAGTTTCAAAGAAACGTTTTTTTATTAATTTTTCTTATTGAATGTGATTGATGACAAGTATGTAGATGGAGAAAGTCATTACCAGCCACTCTCTATGGCCTTGTCCACCTTCTCGTTTCAAAGCCTTGACAGCAACAGGTTGAGCTTTCAAACCGATCTTGAACCGGTCATCAACAAAACCTTTGTAGACTTCCCCAAAACCTCCTTCACCGAGGTAATTATACTTTGAGAAGCCTTGTGTGATCGTTTTAAGCTCTTCGTACGTAAAGATATGAATGTCTATGAGAAAAGAGTTTGAGAAGTCGTTGAGAGAGATGGTTGAATTGCTGAAATCCGACAAGTAGACTCTGCTTCGAACAGAGGTCTGTCTTGAGATCATTAGAAGACTCTCCTTTGATGTGTTCGTTGTTATAGTCTTCTGGCTTTTGTCGTTGATGCAACTTATGGGAAGACATATATTCTTCCAAGAAAACCTCATTGGTTTCATCTGAAAGAAACAATCTCTCTCTCTTTCTGTGTTTCTTTCAGAAGATTTTCTGAGTCTATTTGGTTAATGGTTTCCTTTTTTCTGAATATATAGACATTATGAAACTTCTTTGAAAAGGGTTAGGTAGAGAATTTGGAGAGAGAGGTGAGAGATAGGTGAAGACTCATAAAGGTAAGTCTGTAGTATTGAAAAGCCATCCAGGAAGGCATTAGCCACTAAGTATAATCAAATGTGAATAAATATGCACATGAATTAGTTTATTGTTGGCTTGATATTAATGTTAGTATAATGTGCATTAGAGATTTTCAGAGGCAAAAAATATGTAATTTTGGATTTATTAGAAAAATTCTTTGACTATCTCTAGCCATCTCACTTTTTTTGTTTGCTGATTGGTTAATATGGTACACTTGTAAGTTGTTAATGACATGGTTATATATGAATCATATATTTCATATTCATCTAGAAGAATATGTTGCTTCTATACACATATTATGTTAGTTCTCTCAATAACAATAATAATATTAAGTTGAATAATTTTATCTCCTTGGCCATACCATTGACTTGAAAATACAGTAGTCTCTGTTTTCTCCGTTAGGCTGAGTTGTTATTCACAAATAGAATATTGTATATTTTATTACTTACTATTGTGATTAATAAAAACAAATGTGATTAACAAATTCATAAATGAGAAAGGTTTTTGGCTCAAACCGTAGTGTTGTACCTGCACTTTCTTATAAGGTAGGAGTTTCGATTTTTCGCGGGAACATTGTCTCCTTTATTAATTATTGAGTCGATATTTTGGGGCAAACAAGTATTACAAAAAATTCATAAATTTATAGAATTTTCCTTATTTTGTTAATCAATTATAACTTTTTAGATTAAGTTGACCTGTCATTTTGTTAATCTATTGTTTTTGCATTTTATCATATAACCAAATTAGAATTCCACTAAATCTGCTCGTGACGTGTCACGCAATAAATAACAAAATAAGATTCAAGAACATAAATTTGTTTAGTGTTTTTGTTTAGTGTTTGAATCAAATCAAAATTGGTATGTTACCACGTGGTGGCCGTATGAGATAATGCACACCATTATAGTTAATACGAATAAACCACTTAAGCATAAGAAAAATAAAGTACCAAGAGAAATGAAGATTTGCATTTTTCGTCAAGGTCAATTTACACATTATTATAATTTATTTTTCAACATTTTAAAAAATATTTTGAAAGCGACATGGTAACAACTTTATTGCCAAATTTTTTTCGTCTCCTACTTTTTTTCCTTCAAACTTAAAAATAGTATCTAAGAGCATTTAGAAATAATATCAAAAACCTTTTATAGGACTCTTATTTTAAGGAAATCTAAAAATAATATATATATATATATATATATATATAT
>OVAU01002458.1:0-12506 GCA_900406315.1 Biscutella laevigata subsp. laevigata
GTTTTGGAGTAAAAAATGGAGTGGTACATTGGAGATGCTCTCAGTCGGTAAACTTATTTCTGTCTTTTTTATTTTGGATTTTTATTTGCCGTCTATCTCTCTCGTCTAATCAGTAATCGTGATTACGTGTACGATCGTCTGGTTTAAAAGCCTATCTCTTTCTCTTTGATCCTATCGTTTTCTCTTCCATTTTCGCCGACGAGAAAAATCAGTGTGATGAAGGAATTTGCTCTCAAGTTTGTGAGTTTCCTTTTCAAGAACTTTTGGTGAGTAATAATTTCTTTCTTCACATTCTCTTATCTCTTAATAAGAGTAGTCTCTATAGTCAAATAGTGTTTTTGGGGTCAGCATTAATTTCCATTGTCTCGCTTTCGAAGGAAATAAGATTATTACTTTTGTTTTATAATCATAATACATCACTGCAAGTTTTGCTTAAATCCTTCTCAAACTTTGTCTTTCTCTTCTCTTTCGGATTCTTTAGTTTTCTCCTCTTGAAATTCACACTTGATCCCAAATTGTAGATGTGTGGTTATGCGTTTCGATCTTGAAATGACGAATGATTTTGAAAATGAGGCAGATGAACAAGTATGGTGATATGGGAAGAAGTGATGTCTGGAGGAGCAGGAAATGAAAGAGAGACAACGTTGGAGTGGTGAAGAAGATGCATTGTTACGAGCTTACGTTAGGCAGTTTGGTCCTAGAGAATGGCATCTCGTGTCTGAGCGTATGAACAAACCTTTGAACCGTGACGCCAAGTCTTGTTTAGAGCGATGGAAGAATTATCTTAAGCCAGGGATCAAGAAAGGGTCTTTAACTGAAGAGGAGCAGAGGCTTGTGATCCGTCTTCAGGAGAAACACGGTAACAAGTGGAAGAAAATCGCTGCAGAGGTTCCCGGGAGGACGGCGAAGCGGTTAGGGAAGTGGTGGGAAGTTTTCAAGGAGAAGCAATTGAGAGAAGAGAAAGAGAGTAATAAGAGAGTTGAGCCTATTGACGAGAGCAAGTACGATCGGATTCTCGAGAGTTTCGCTGAGAAGCTTGTTAAAGAACGTTCCAACGTTGGCTCTGTTACTGTTCCCTCTGCTTCTGACACGGTGGTGATGGCTAATTCTAACGGAGGGTTTCAACAACCGCCTCCTCCTAACCCCGTCATCCCGCCTTGGTTAGCTACTTCTAATAATGGGAACAATGTTATTGTTAGACCTCCCTCGGTGACTCTCACCTTATCGCCTTCCACAGTGGCTGCACCTACGCCTCCACCGCCCATCCCATGGCTGCAGCAGCAGCCTGAGAGAGGAGGACTAACAGAGAGCAGCCCAGGAGGACTTGTGTTAGGGAGTATGATACCGTCTTGCAGCGGTAGTAGTGAGAGTATGTTCATGTCAGAGCTTGTAGAGTGTTGTAGAGAGTTGGAGGAAGGGCATAGAGCTTGGGCAGAGCATAAGAAGGAAGCGGCATGGAGGCTAAGGAGGCTTGAGCTACAGCTAGAGTCAGAGAAGACTTGTAGACAAAGGGAGAAGATAGAAGAGATTGAGGCAAAGATGAAGGCTCTGAGAGAAGAGCAGAAGAGCGCAATGGAGAAGATTGAAGGAGAGTATAGAGAACAGCTTGTGGGTTTGAGGAGAGATGCTGAAGCCAAAGAGCAGAAACTGGCTGATCAATGGACCTCTAAGCATATCAGACTCACCAAGTTTCTCGAACAGCACATGGGTTGCAGGCAGAGGCCCTGAACCGAAACACTAAGCTCTTTTCTCCTCTTTGTTATCATGTAATGTAAGCTTTTTGTTTTGGTTTTTTTTTTTCCCTTTCATCATTTGTGTCTCCGATTTTTATCAGACCTTTGGGGTTTATAACTCAGCTTTTATTGTATGTTTGTTTCTCTTCATTTATCATTTAGAGTCTCCAGCGTTTCTCTCGAGCCTTGTATTGAATTTAGGCATTGCTTCACAGCTGCAAAATCTCCATGTAATTGACAAAAGTGTACTAAGGTGTAACATATCGAACTTGAAACAAAGAGCTATATAATAATTAGAGAGACGAGTGTCCTTCACTCAAAACATATTTTAGCCGATGTCATAAATCCTTGAAAAATGTAAGTGGCCAGAATTCCAAATATATAAAACAACAAAAACAAAGGAGGAGTAAAAGCCCGGCTTGAGGAATGATCGGAAATTCACCATTTTTAGACGTAGAAGCATTTTATGTGGACAATCGATGGGCCTGACTCGGCCTTGGTAAATTATTTTTAGTAGGTCTGTTTTTAAACCATTTTTAATAGGTGTTTTTTTAAAACTATTTTTAATAGGTATGTTTTTTAAATGCTATATTTTAAAGATATTTGAGTTATTGAGTTAAACATAATTTGAAGTTTTTTTGGTTTTGATATGCAGTTATAAATTTAAGATGTTTGAAATCGCAAGAAAAAGAGCTAAATTATTCACAGTGACGATAAATCTGTATTAGACATGTCATGAAAATTTTAATAACCAAACAACATAAAAAATTAAGTTTATAAAGAGTTATTAAAAATTATTTTGTATGTAATAAGTTTATAAAGAGTTGTAAAAAATGATTTTGAAAAATACTATAATCGTATTTGGGAAATCATATTAATTTGGTGGATAAGAGTATAAAAATTTAAGGATTTTGCAAATCACAAGAATTTTCTATTTCGAGAAATTATGTTAATTTGGTGGATAATAGTCTAAGAAACTAAAATATTTATTTTTAGATTTTGAGCAATTATGTTTATTTGATGGATAATAATCCACAAAATTAAGAGGTTTTGTGAAACGTTAGAATTTTATATTTTTTAGATATTCTGTTCATTTGGTAAATAATAGTCCACAAAATTTGAGATATTTAATAAAAAGTAAGAATTTTGTTTTGTTTTGTGTGTGAAATTCAACTAATTTAATGGATACTACTCTGGAACAACCAAGGGCTGAGCAAAAAATCGGAACCTAAAATTTGTACTCGAACCGAATTAAAATATGAAAATACGTGACGAATCACATGGGTGATAATTTGGATACTGGTAAAATTTGAGATATTTAATAAAAACTTGATCCGAAATAATACCCAAAAGATCTAAACTTGTGTCTTAATATTCAATATTTATTGTTATTTTAAATATTTATATAGTTTTTAATGTTTAATATTAAAAAATTTAATACTAAATATATTCTCAATTTTTTTTATTATCAAGTTTATTTTTATATTTTTATGATATTTTCTAATCTAAAATTTCGAGCTTAATAATATTTTAGAGATTTTTTAAAAATAATTTTAGTTGAAAGTAGTTAAATCCAAATTGAATACGGAAGCAGTTGTAAGTACTAATCCAAATTGAATACGGAAGCAGTATCTTCGAATTCGACTAGAACCTAAAAGAACAAAAAAAATAAAATAATATGGAGACCTTAACGGGAGAGTCCAAAATACTAATTGAGTGGATTCGATATAAAAAGAGTAGTATAATTCAGCGAACCAAATTGAATTCAATCGTAAATTGAATTCAATCCATTCCAATCCGGTAAATAAGTTCACCAAATTTAATATTAAATATCCTTAATTTTGGCTCCCTCTTGAATAAATTCGTATAATCAATTTGTCCAATTCATGCACTGAATATAATCGGCTTCAACAATTCTCATTTTTCTCTCATTCCAAAAGTTTTGTTATATCCCTCTATCATGAGTTCTATAAATTTAGGTGAGGTGACTTGCAATCTTCTATTTTTTTATTTTAAAATTTTAATATCTTAAATATATTGTCAAACGGATTTATACTTAATTCATTTTTAGTGAAATATTCTTATTTATGTTGCCAAACAATATAGTCTTAATATTTATTTTTTTATTTATCATTTTATTTTTATATTAAAATTTTAATTTCTAATTGAGAAAATCTTTTATTTGTTTAAATAATTATAAAGATAGTTATAATATTTTTACAAGATTTGAAATTAAATGTAAACTTCAAAATCACAACAATATTCTTTTAGTTTTAAATTAAAAATTTTAACTTATATTTGAGAAAATATTTTTCATTGTTTAAATAAAGTGTTAAAACTAACGTGTCAAGCTCACAATTTTTCTTATTTATTTTTTTATTGTAAAACTTAACTCTTAAAATTGTTGTCAAATATTTTTATATTTATTTATTTTAACTAATTATTATTTGTGTTGTCAAACACTTTTATAATTAATTATTTTTAACTTGTTTTAATTGATATTAATTTTTGTATGTTTTATTGTTTAAACAAACTTTTATTAGATAAAGTAATATTTTCTTGAAGATAAATATGTAAAATAGGAAAAGATAATTGCATCTTTTAATATAATATGAGACTAAAAGTGTATTTGTAATTTATTTTTCCTCAAAAGTTATTAACCGAAATATTCATCACTAGAATTAGTATATAAAACAAAAATATTTAAGGAATAATCAAATATATATATTATAAATTTATATATTATAAATTTAAAATTCTAACAAAATTGTTTTGATAGTAATAAAATTTAGGTTAGCTCGAATCTTAATCTAATAACTATAGTTAAATTTGATGGATACTGAAAAGAAAAATCTTCTGATAGACCCCTCCACTTTAAGGTTCAAACAGTAACCAAAAGAGGATGTAATCACAAAAGAACAACTTATTGTTGCGTGAATATCCCTTATTCGACTTCTAACATCAGGATAAAGAGCTACATCATATGGAAAGTTATGAATCTCAATATAAACAATATGTTGAGATCACATGGCATAAAGTAGGCGCACATACCTAGAAGTAGAATTCATAATTGCTTTGACAAGAAAGTCTCAAATATTAGAGTTATCAGTAGATCCAGTGACAAAATTTTTAAGAGAGATTACTGGATTACCGTGAGCGCCTAGCCCAAGTGACACTTGGGTATTTTCCATGGCATCAAGCTCGCCGAACATTAATATCCCCTGTGTGGGAGTTAAACGGAAGTAGGCCCCATTGTAGCTCACAAATTATTATATGATTTCAGTTAATATATTAATCTGAAGAGGTTTTTTTTTTTTCATAGAATTAGCCAAGTTCAATTCCTGAATGTTTGTCAAAGATATTATTTTAATAGAAAGACTATGTAGAAAGAAGTGAAGAGAAACAAGTAGTAAGATATATCTTCGACAACTTTAAATCTTTGAAAAGAGCTGGAATCACCATAAAATTAACCTGCGATTGAAGAGATGGAAGATGAAGAAATAATTGGAATATATGTCTAGGGCTTCCGTTAACCAAAAAAAATATGTCTAGGGCTTCAACATCATCCCAAGTTCGCTTCTTTACTCAATTGGATAATTGTAAACTTTGGGAATTCAAATTCTGATGGATCTTAATTTAGTCAAGTTATTATGATCTTATCTCCTAATAAGAGTAGTCTACTAGTCAATAGTGTTTTGGGTCAGCATTAATTTCCATGTTTCACTTTCCACGAAATAGACACTCTTGTTTTATAATCATAACTAGACTTGAAATCGCTTTCAATATGTGTACTTTTTATTTTGAAATTAACATTAATAGTTAACACTTTAAATTATAAAAATGTGATATAAGTTATAGATTATACATGATTTATGTTTGATTTAGAAACTTTTAGAATAATAATTGATATCTAATTAGCTAAAAAAAATTAGGATAAGTATTAGTTTTAAATAATTGTTAAGATTGATATTGATGTTAAAATATTATTAGATTGGTGAAATTTATAATGAATAAATCATAGATTTTAGTATAAAATTTCAATATTTGCATATAAAATTTCAAATCTAAGTACATATCATGTATAACCTTAAGTCTATATATATTATCTTTATAATTATAAATGTTAATTTCAAAATAAAAAAATATTCGCCGCTGATTCAATTCTAATATACATTTAAAACTTAATTAAATTATCAATCGACAATATATAATCACGATCATTATTTTGATCATTATCATTCTTTAGTTGATATGTTTATTTGATATCTTAGTTAGTTGGTTATAAATATTTATGTTAAATTATTCTAAAAATACTCCACTATGCATTTTGTGGTATATTATTTTGTGTAATATAATAAAAAATTAATAATTTAATTAGTTGGTTAAAAATGTTTAATTTAAATCATTATATAAATAGAAAAAATAATAGGTGTAATTTAAACATATTTTGGGACTATTCAAATATATTCGTAAAAGTATATTCTTATTTTGATCATTATATAAATTTTAAAAATAATTAAATTATCGATCAACATAATAAATAATCACGTATTTGATCGTGAGAATGTATTTATGTTAGAGCTTGTAGAGAGTTGGAGGAAGGACACAGAGCTTCGGCAGAGCATAAGAAGGAAGCGGCATGGAGGCTCGAGCTACAGCTAGAGTTAGAGAAGACTTGTAGACAAAGAGAGAAGATGGAGGAAATTGAGGCAAACATGAAGGGTCTTAGAGAAGAGCAAAAGAGCGCAATGGAGAAGATTGAAGGAGAATATAGAGAACAGATCGTTGGTTTAAGGAGAGATGTTACGGCCAAAGATCAGAAACTGGCTGATCAATGGGCTTCTAAGCATATCAGACTCACCAAGTCTCTCGAACAGCACATGGGTTGCAGACAGAGGCTATTAGACCAGCCCTGAACCATAGACCATGAACCGAAACACTAAGCTCTCTTCTTTTTGTTATCATGTAATGTAAGCTTTTTGTTTTGGATTTTCTTTCTTTCTTTCATCATTTGTGTCTCCGATTTTCATCAGACCTTTGGGCTTTTTATAACTCAGCTTTTATTGTATGTTGGTTTCTCTTCTTCTATCATTTAGCATCTCCAAAGCTTTCTCAAGCCTTGTATTGAATTTAGGCATTGCTTAACACAGCTGCAAAATCTCCATGTAATTGGCAAAAGTGTAGTAAGGTTAAACATATCAAACTTGAAACACACAGCTATATAATAATTAGAGAGAGAAGAGTGTACTTATTCACTCAAAACATATTTTAGCCATACTACAAACAGATTACTATAAATCCTTGAAAATGTCTTTGGCCAGAATTCCAAATATATAAAAGAACAAAAACAAAGGGCAGCATAACGGAGGAGTAAAACCAGGCTTGAGGAATGATCGGAAAACCCCCAGGCCGCGGCGCTTCCTCTCTGAAAAATGATGAACTTCCAACTCAGAAGCATTTCCTGTGAACAATCGATGGACCTGACTCGTCGTACTCCGCCTTTGCGATCCACATCTGCACAAGTTTAAACATAGTTTCATGGATAAACGGTCAAGTTAAGTCGCAGGATAACCAAAGACTGATGAGAGTCCAATTTATTGGGTTTAGAGGAAAGTAAATGATGGGATATGATTACCTGCTGGAAGGTACTGAGGGAGGCCAAGATGGATCCTCCAATCCAGACAGAGTATTTCCTCTCTGGAGGAGCAACAACTTTGATCTTCATGCTGCTTGGAGCCAAGGCAGTGATTTCCTTGCTCATTCTGTCGGCAATTCCCGGGAACATTGTGGTTCCACCACTGAGCACAATGTTACCGTACAAGTCCTTTCTGATGTCGACATCACACTTCATTATGGAGTTATAGGTGGTTTCATGGATACCTGCGTTCTCCATACCAATCATAGACGGCTGAAAAAGAACCTCAGGGCAACGGAACCGCTCAGATCCTATGGTGATCACTTGCCCATCAGGTAGCTCGTAGTTCTTCTCAACAGATGAGCTGGTATTGGCTGTCTCGAGTTCCTGCTCGTAGTCAAGAGCAATGTAGGAAAGCTTCTCCTTTATGTCTCTGACAATTTCACGCTCTGCTGTGGTGGTGAAAGAGTAACCACGTTCGGTAAGGATCTTCATCAGTGCATCAGTGAGATCACGACCCGCAAGATCAAGACGTAGGATCGCATGTGGAAGGGCATAACCCTCATAGATAGGAACAGTGTGACTCACACCATCTCCCGAGTCGAGCACAATACCTGAACATTTATAATCCGAAAAGCTTTATCATTTTTGTCCCGCAAAATGTACAATGATTGAAGGCTTTATACCATAAGGACAAAAAAGGGTTTCCACTCACCGGTCGTACGACCACTGGCATACAGTGAAAGCACAGCCTGAATAGCCACATACATGGCCGGGGCATTGAAAGTCTCGAACATGATTTGAGTCATCTTCTCACGGTTAGCTTTCGGGTTGAGAGGTGCTTCAGTGAGTAGAATGGGATGCTCCTCGGGAGCAACACGGAGCTCATTGTAGAAAGTGTGATGCCAAATTTTCTCCATGTCGTCCCAATTGTTGACAATCCCATGCTCAATTGGGTACTTAAGAGTTAGAATACCACGTTTGGATTGAGCTTCATCGCCAACATAAGCATCCTTTTGGCCCATCCCAACCATCACTCCGGTGTGACGGGGACGACCCACAATGCTAGGAAACACAGCTCGAGGTGCATCATCCCCAGCAAAACCAGCCTATTCAGTACAAGACACATAAATCTCAGACAGAAACCAAATGATACATACATTGTTCACAGAACCAACAATAGAATCTAATGAGTGAATAATTCTGAGTTTTGCCAAATACCTTGACCATTCCAGTTCCATTGTCACAAACAAGAGGTTGAATGTCTTCACCGTCAGCCATTTTCTACCTTTCTGCACACCAAAAATATTCAAGTTTCTTCAAAGATCAATTTGTTATAAACAGCAAAAAAATAATCTCCAAATCAGTCTCGTGTTCGAATATTAGTATATGTCTAAATCAATAGAATTATAAAATCAAGAAGAATCCTTTTCCAACCAAACCAGAAAAGACAAAATCAAACCTAAATGGAGTAAGACGGATCATTCTAGATCCAGAATCAGTTAGCCAATTTCCAGTATTATAAAATTCAACAAAATTAGCCATAAAAATTGATTAATTTAATAAAGACAGTTGAAAACACCAGTCGCAGGTTGAAAATGGTTCGATTAAACAAATAACAACTATTACGATAATTGAATCTAAATTCATAGATCGAAGATCGGTTCATGTAATGTGAGTATAGGATCCTAAGAAGCAAATATGACACCGATAAAAGGAAGCAAAGATGACAAAACCCAGATCCAGAAGGAAAAAAAGTTACATGAATGAAATGTATCAAATCGATGCAGAAAAAAACAAACAGAATTGGGTGATTGAAAAACAGAATAAAAGGTCTCAAAATTTACCTTAATCGAGAGATGAAAATACTTCGAAGTAGCTTGAAAAGACAAATATTAGGCTGAAGGGAAAGAAGATGAAGAAGGAGAATCGAGAAACAAATGAAAGGAGAAACGGAAGAAATGAATGGGAGCAAGTAAATAACGAAAACGGGTCCAAAGGCTTCGTAATTGGCTCACCTCGTTTTCCGGTTCTAAAATGCATTTGAATTTTTAGTCCAATTATATATTTAAAATAACATTTTTACCCCCATTCTTTCTTTTTAACCCCATCGAGTTGTCACTCCCTTAACCAATAATTTTTTATTCTTACCTTGATTTACACCGGTTATAATTTACCGGTTTAGGCTTTTCACTTTTGTTAAGTAATTTTCTAAGTTGAACTTGAAAAATAAGATGAAATTTTTTACTAAGAGATTTATTTTTTAAAACAATGGAACTAATATTTATAAACTAGCCTACGTTACAAAATAATCATTATTTCTACGTTGCAAAACAAAACTAGAGATTGTGTTTGGAGTTGAAATGGAAGTAGATGAAGGGGTAGTAAAAAGGGCACATTGTTTATACAACTAGAATTACTGTTTCGTGACATATATGCATTTTAGGTCTGATATGTTTCTGCCTCTAGATGTTGAATCTTGATGCAAACGTATGAAATATTGTTCATTTAATCATTTTTTATTTGTATCCAATATTGCATCTAGATGTTAAGATGTCCAGTTCTAAATATTTGAGATGCTAAAAAATATTAAATTTGGATGCAAAACTTGTATCTCAAAATTTGCATCTTAATCTTTTTGGAATCACATTTTCTACGGAAACAAGAAAAAAGTTCGGAAAAACACAGAATCACGAATTTTCGAAAAAAATTTCGGAATCACAAATTTTTGGGAAACTCGAAATTACAATTTTTAGGAAAAACACGAAATCTTGGGTTTTTGGGAAAAATCACAATAGCGTTTTTAAGGAAAAAAACGTTGAATCACGGTTTTCGGGAAATATTTAGAAGTGTGGTTTCTCTTGAAATATTCAGAATCACGATTTTTGAGGAAAAACGTGAAACCATGGCTTTTCGGAAAAAATGCGAAAGCACGACTTTCAGAAACACGAAATTATGGCTTTTCGAAAAAAAAATGTGGAATCACGATTTTTTAAAAAAACGCGGAATCACGACTTTTCGGGGAAGACGCGGAATCGCGGCTTTTCAAGAAAAAAACACGGAAACATGATTTTCGGAGAAAATTAGAACCGAGAATGTTCGAGAAAAACGTGAAATCATAATTTTTTGGGGAAAAATGACTTTTCCAAAAAAATGAAGAATCACTTTTACCCGTATGACTTTCCGAGGCAAATGAAGTAGATGAAGGGGTAGGAAGATGTAGAGCTTTCAAATGGACCGGTCTACTTTCATATGATCTGTCCAATGGTGGATAGTTCTATTTTTAGATCACGATAGATCGATCTGCTAGGATTCTAAGTTATAGAACTATGTATAGGCTCGTATCAACTAAATTCAACGGGTTAGTGGATCGACCCACAAACTATTATAGATATGAATTTTATATTATTTATTATATAGACTTAAAAATTGTATTGCTATAGTGCTTTATCAAATATATTCAAATATATATATATATATATATATATATATCTGAAATTGTTTACTTAAAATTTTCAATAAGTTTATTCAAAATAATGAAAATATAATTTTAGTTTATAAAATCTCGATTAAAGAATTTTTTTAAAAAATCATAATTAATATTATAAGAAAATAATTAAATATTTTTTAAAAATTATAATTCTTAGAAAAAGAAAATACGTTAATATCTTCATGTAAAAAGAGTAAACATATTTATTATTTCTTTTTAAAGTTTCTTTTCTGGATACATGTACAATTTTTATCATAAAAATGTTTATTTATTATTATTTTTCAGTTTTAGTATATACTGTAAAAATCTTCAAATTTGAGGTATCATGCATTCCAAACGATATCTCAAAACTTCAAAATTTGAGGTATCATAAAGTTGATACTTCAAATTTGAGGTATCACCACCATGATACTTCACATTTGAGGTATGTACTTTTCATTACATATTAGTCCCTAGATTTATTTAGTACTCACAAATAATACTTTTAAGTTTTATATTAATTATTTTAGTACTAATATTTTTATGTTTTGCTTTGAATATATATTAATTTTTACATATTATGTTTAAAAACATATAAAATAAAGTGATAATATTAAGATATGGGCAATATTAGAAAATATAAATTTGTAAAGGTATGAACAGCATTGCAATATCTATAAGTTATATGATGGTAAATAATGTTGAATAAAAATATGGACAGTATTGCAAAATACATACCTCAAATTTGAGGTATCACTTTTAGAACAAAACACTTTATACTTCAATTTTTAAGTATGTGATACCTCAAATTTGAGGTATTGCTTTTGGAGTGCTCATAGAAATTCTCAACTTAATTATACATATTTATAACTTATATTTCTCAAATCTAACTAAAGTTACATTATCGAACATATTTTAAAAATAAGAAAATTAATTTTCCACGACTAATTAACATTAAACCCCCTACGGATAAACTCGTTTAACCCGTAAATTGCAATAATTCAATCCGCGGGATCTGCTTTTTCGTAAACAGAAAAAAATAGTGTACATGCCCACTCTGTAGTGAATTTTGTCGGGACTAAGTCCAGGGCCGGTCCTGTGATTCTAAAGGCCTCAAGCACAAAAGAAATTTGGGCCTATTTAGGCTTAACAAAAAAAAAATTCTGAAAAATAGGCCGAAAATTATACTAGAAATTTGTTGCTGTAAAAATGGGCCACAAGCCCATGCTTGGCCAGCTTGGGCTCAGGGCCGGCCCTGAGACTAACCATAGACTGTCAGTGCGTTTGACAATATTAGAACACAATTTCTACGACTACTAACATCCACTTAATTGATTTTATATATATATAATATAAAGTAATCAAGGATGCTATAGATTCTTTCAGTCAAGTGAGCAAATGTATTTGTAATGATCAAACTCCGTTTAAAGGTGGACAGATATTACGTGTAGCTTAGGATCCAATTCTAATCATGTTTACCTTACTCATCACACAATTGCACTCGGTATTAAATGAATAAATATTTTACATATATTAAAATATACTATCCTTTAAAAGGTTACTAGAATTGAGTCTCACCATGGGCTGATATTTATTTTGAAATTAATATAAACATATTGACGAAAGAAATTAATGTTAACATAGTGTTTGAAATTAATCTGAATATATT